>JASFAX010003417.1:0-42511 GCA_030737875.1 Allium sativum | reverse complement strand
TTCATTTTATTTTCAAAATTCAAATGATGTTGCCATATTTCATTGACTGTAGCCTTATCTTGAATTTTATCTTTCGTATACATATATTTTTGTGTATATATATATATATATTTCTCATATGTATATATATATATTTTCTTTATTTCCTTATACGTACGTTCTTATCCTTTCAAATTTTGAATTTGTATACGTACATATATTTGCATGTTTAGTTGGCCCTCTCTAAAACAATGATAAAAAATTATGCCGCCGCCGGGGTTCGAACCCCCGACCTCCATTCTACCAATCCAATGTCTTAACCAACTGAGCTACAGAGGCTTTTGTTAATAAGTCTTAGAACAATAATAATTATTGTTCTCTCCTTACCTCTTTTTTTCATGTTAGTTACGATACTTAAATTAAACAACTGCATGGATCTTTTTTTTTCTTTTAAAAATTAATTGTACTTTAATTTGTGAATCTTAATGTCACAGAATTACGGGGTGTTACACTAATGTTGGCAGTTAAAGAAAGTCACTTCGCCTTTCTGCTTTTTCTGATCATCTTTTCCTTTCTATGGTTGTTGCTTCCTCTTATTATTCCACCCTGTTTTGGTTTTGGTTCCTCTTTAGCTGCAACAACAATCTCTTCCTTGGGAAACGAACTCTCATGCCTTAGAGCTTTCTCCATGATCTTCTCATAAGTATCATCCAAGTGATCAACCAGCTGATTCCTAAGATATTTGTCCAAGCCCATGACAAACTTCTCGTTCTTCTGATAAGGAGTCCCAATATACGAACGAGCATTCTTGGACAAAGCTTCAAAATCTGAAACATACTCCAACACTGGCCTACCATTCTGCTTCAGCTCGACTAACCACTTGAACAGAACATACTTCTGAACGATAGAAATGAACTTCGTCACAAACTTGACTTTGAACAGATTCCATGTGATCTCATCCTCTGGGGTCCCTAAAGTGACAGAGTTCCACCAATCCATAGCTCCGCGCTGTAGCTGTCTTGATGCAAGCTTCATCTTTGTCGCATCATCAATTCCCAAGTCTCCAAAAATTTGAATGCAAGTGTCAAGCCACCCTTGAATCTCTACATTCGGCTTAGTCCCTTTAAATGGCTTCCCACCAAGAGCAGTGAAGTTTTTGCACAACTTCGTGAAATCCATAACCCTTGGTACCTGCATCTGAACTCCAACATCTACCACGGCTGCTCTTGGAACGGGTACCCTCCTCATGATCGCAGCCATCATATCCTCGAACATAGTTGGGTAATCTGGTAAACCGCCATCACCCCCTTCTGGAACAGTCTCCTCCCTAGCAGTGTGTCTTGATGATCGACGACTCATTCTAAATCTGAAAAATTGAATGATTAGTCCACATTCGAGAAAAACTGCAAATGGAGTTCAAACGCTATCATAATATACACTAATATATAGTATACATCCATCAGAAATCTACAAATGTATCTCTTATACATAATTCGATCTTGAACTTTGGCTAAAATCGATAACCAGAGCTCTGATACCAAATGTGACGACCGCCTATAACCCCTGCACTTAACAGGAGGAATAATGCACTGAAAGACGTGCCATGCAGCTATGGACGATCATTAGGGTAGAATAACACATGCGAAACCTACCGTATAACTCACATCGCAAGGATAAATTATAATAGAACATATACAACAAGCAATAATAGTGAAGCAGAATCTTAAACTTTTTATATCATTATGAGTTATCCATGCATCACTGGGATATACCATAAGAATCTGTACAAAATGACTCACTACAAGTCACTCAGAGAATACATCAAATAGCTGAAAACAAAATAGTAGATAGTAGGAAATTATATGCCAGCCTTCTGCTCGTCGTCACTCAGCAGCATCGTCCTCATCAAGATCTACTACATGTCACCTACTTCTCAGTCTGCCCATTCATCACAAGAATGAACAGCCCAAGGTAATAAGAGGGTGACATAAAACCTTGAGTCAGACAACAGTCTTAATGAGCGATAAAACAACTATCTAACATCATCAATTAAGTATATGAGAAATAGATAAATCAATCAACTAATCTACCAACACATCAAAGAAGAACCCAACCTGTCTCCCCCACATTTGATAGTGATAGCCTTTACAAAAATCTGATAGAAATAAATGGTACATTCAAGGAAACCAGTTATCAAACGTAGACCATCCTAATCGAAATCGACATCCCCCAAGCACAAGCCCTGAAGGCCTAAACCAACATTAGACAAGCACTTAAGAGATATCTCCTTAGATGTTGGACAATCTACGCAAGGTGGTGCAAGCAAAACAATCATCATCCATGACTCTAGCTGTCACCGTCAATCCTGCTTTGAAACCATCGTTAATCGCATGTCTGGCCTAACCTGCTAACTGTCAAGGGCTAATGAACCTCAGTTCTAGTCAGACATCTGCATATCCCACCTATATTTGTGTCCCCTAGACAACTAGGCCCATCCCATGGACCCAGGGTACTCGATTAGCCCCACTAGTATTTTAGGCGTCCCTATTATACCCTTGGTTTGATCCCGCTAGAACTTACGACAACAATAATCTCTCAGCCTTCATAACTCTAGTCGTCATCACCAGCGACTATCCATAGGCTTAGATCTCGTCTCAAGAAACATTATCCATGAGCTCAAATCACACTTGAGTCTTCTTCGCATTCGCTGCATCTCCCCGATCAACGAACACTTCATGATGCTGTGAACATTTCCTCATAATTCACGTCGAAGCTACATCCAACGTCGATCCAAAAATAAACATCATTTGGTCACTTATGTGATAGATCACTTATGATCCATCCATGGATCACTCATGATCCATCCACTTTCGATCCACGATCCATTTCCGGGCGATCCATCATTTTCCTGGTGATCCATCATTTTTTGGGCGATCCATCATTTTCTGGGTAATCCATCATTTTCCGGGTGATCTAGCATTTTTTGGTTTACTAGCATTTTCTGGGCGATCCATCCTTTTCCGAGGGATCCATCATTTTTTGGGCTATCCATCATTTTTGGGCGATCCATGAGATTTGGCTGTGATCCATCCATTTCTTGCGCAATAATCCAGGAAATCCGTTAACACACGACCCCGATCCATCAATACATGCGATCCAGACCCAGATTTACCCTTTTGGCGAATGATCCATTAATCCATGCTTCAAACGACGAACATCCATACACCCAACTCATTCAAAGTCGATCAATTTCAACAAACATTAACACAATAATAAATCATCATATAATCACATGAATTTCACCAAATCATGATAAAACAATAAATGATCAAATAAACAGATCTAAACTGACATAAACACATGAATTAACATAAGGATTTATCGATTTAAGTTGCTAGATTAGATCCTATGGTGATTTGAATGAAAATATACTTACCATGATGTAGATCTAGGTGACAACAACTTGAAATGATGAAAATAAGATCAAACAACCAATATACTTAATTGAATCCATGCAGGAGATGCTTATTACTCGCAAAATCCACAAATTAGCTCTAAAACGATGATCAACAAATCTAGACAACGAAGCACTATCTTCAAATCAACCAATTTGATGGGATCTACTCTTTGTTGAAGTTGATCTTCAATGTTCTAATGTAGATCAAAGAATTTAATGGAGTGGAGATGTATTTGATTGAGCAAGGAGGATCACGAGCTCAACCAAATGAGAAATGAAGAAACTAACCCATTCTCTTTGCCTCTACGACTCTATTTATATCCAACATCCCCTAGCCTTAATGGGCCTTACTAATTAGCCTACTAATGACCAATTAGTCTGTCCAGAATTTGTGTAACACTAAAACATTGATTCCTCCCAAACCGCTTAACCAAATCTTTAATGTGACCACTCTACGGAATTGGAAACATCATTTCCTTTCCAATGAAATCAATCTCAGTCAAAAGTTATGTCCTGTACAAAACTGACAGGGAAAAAATGGTCATAAATAAAATTTATTGAAATTATGGACATGTCACACATCCCCATGAACAACATATCAAAGTGTGAGAATGATGATCCGACCCTCGGGGAATTGAATAAAATTATTATACGATCCTCCAATATGTAAAATGCGAGTCGTTACAAATTATATGTTGAGTTGTTCTTACTCATAGGATAGTATGAATTAGCTACTGAATGAAGGGTGGAGTAGGTTCAGGAAGTGGAAGAATTTGCACTTTTATTAAGGAGCATATTGGTGGTAAAGTTCAAAGTAAGAAATTACATACTGATTGTAATAAGAGGGTTGGAAGCGGTTATGTATTAGGTTGTTTGGTGCGCTTCTGAATTTTTGTCCCATCTCTATTTGCTGTTATTAAAAGTATAAATATTAAGTAGAGAAGCAATTGATGTATATTGTGTGAACTCTTGGAACAAGTGTGTTATATTCGAAGTTTATTATTTCTGTTACTTTGTTCTTTATGAAAGTTGTTCTAATATCTGCTTCATATTTTGTAATATATTTAATCAGTAAGATAATATGATTTTCTTTTATACTATAAGTGGGGCAAAAATGGGTCTGCGTGAATAATATTTTCGATCTTAGAAGTTCTATGAGTATGACGAATTTTATTCAACTTTCAACTATTTTCCTCCAGCTTTAAACTAAAAATGCAGGGTGTATAAGCATAATTACTTTGGTTTGTACCACCATGTGAACCAAATTGAAAGTATATTAGAAAACTACATTCAAACATGCCATGTATCAACTATACAACAAACAACCCTTCAAAACTAACAAGCGTTAAAGATGCATTAAACCTGGGTTGTAAATTGCTCCATCTTATATAAACTAAGCACCAGTTTCACACTACATGCAGTATTATTAGCATTTTTTAGGACTTGTGCATTAATTACTTGGTTAACGTCACACTACAGTACTACATTCAACAAATTTATTTGGATATTTATTTACCCGGCTCAAACAATACACTACACTATTACCTACCTATGTTTATGCGAAGACAATAATATCTCATATATTCTTATCGACTTCATATGTTCCACGAATTGACATGTTCAATTCAGCCTTATAACAGTACTGCAATTAGTTTAAGATGCTAGCCACACCGTATTCTTTATTTTCAATTACTATACAAAGTAGTTCCACTGCTAGCTGTGTCTTCCATTGACAACCATTATCAATAAAGTAATTTATTTTTAAATAAATATTTGTATTTGCATGTGTAAATTTATAGCTAATATTTCTGAATTTGTATGCACCTGTTGTGGGTACGACATTAATTTAGGATTGAGAGTGCCATGAAGCTTGCTGATGTAAGATTGGTTACAAAGCGGTGGCAAGGATGCTTCAATAAGTGAATCTAAAGAGCGATTCGAATTACTATAAGCAATAGATAATCTAGTGATTTTCAGGTTAACATTTTTCCCTTTTATGCTTTTGGATAATGGGTGTGAAATGGCTTAAACACAGGTTAACGAAACCAATACTTAATTTTCAAATTGAATGAATGTTCTTCATAATATTTATTTAAATTGTTGATATTTGTGAACCTAATATTGTGTCAGCCATGTCTTTTTGTGCGATCAATGAATTTCTTTCCTTTTCTTTTCAGTTTAAACTTTGCCTTTAGTTTCACAATAAACAACGTTTTTTTGTGATCATAATAATCGATATAAATTGTAAATTATGGAGTTGTTGCTTGCAAAGATGATATACTGTATTGAATATTAATGTATAATTTGTGTCATGTGACTGGACCTTTTTGTATGGATAGGAATAGGACGTTTGATAGCCACCATAATGGAAGAACATGCGATTAATCCAACGTGGATCTACTAGAAATTTGACCTTTACATAATGCTTTTCTACATATTCGACATTCAAATATATTTTTTTCTTTTAGAATCCATATAAATTAATTGAAATAATTTTTCCAATAGGTATACAAAAAATGATTTACTTATTTTTAAATAATGTTTAATGGTGTGTGGTCTCTACAAATTATCCAAATGAACGTGGTCTCAACAGAATATTACTGATTGTTTATGATTTTTCACTAGTCATGTTGTACTTACTTTTTTATCATAATTTTCATAGCATTAATGACTTTATACTCATGTCTCCATATTGATTATTTGCGGTTATGGCATTGAATTAGCTTATCTCTAAACGGTTTCATCAAAACTCTAACATATGCATGCATAATATTTCTTACACATCATAATAGGATCAATCATAGTATTATCTATCTTTTAGTCCAATATAATAATAATAATTATTATTTTTGTCATTTTCTCTTTTATTGAAATCTCTACATACTCCCTATCACACTAACGTTGTATAACCAGAGGTTATGCTGAAGAGTTTGCAACTTTTATACATCAACATTATAAATGCAGACTTCAGTTGATGGGAATTCTAGATTCAATAGGAATCATTTAAAATTGAATTTAGCTTTTGTACTCTTACTATTTTGTAATAATTTGTTTTACAAAATACTGTTTATGAACTGTAATCTTATGAATTTCCATTTACATGACCTATACAAAAAGGCGGTGTTTGTGGAGTACTTCTACATCATATGTAAGAGTGAACATTTAATTTTGTATCTAAATTTTATATCTACCTTTGGTTTTAACTTGCGAACTTCAAATTGTAAAAGAACAATCACGATTACAATTTGCGATATCAGCGCAAGAAACAGACAGCTCATAATATATAAAAATGCCCTTCACTCTATTTGGAAATCCAAAGTAATTTTATGAAAGACATACGTGGGATGAAATTAAAAAGGTATGTATTTATTAACTGCATGAAATTATGCTTAACAAGTATGTAGCTTTTAACATTTTATTAACAAGTAAATCCATTGGTAAATTTCTTGTAATAACATTTGCTTTCAAAAAATTAAACATTAATTATGTTAACATGTCAACCTTGCCCGTTGTATGATACTGTTCATGGTACTATTTGCATTGAATAATACATTTTCACCAATATATTTTTAATAACGTTTTGATTTCATTAAAGGTCTCTAAGTTAAATTATATTTGCAGCAACCTGGTTTCTCTCTTGATTTAAAGGTTTTCATGCGAAGCTGGCGCTATTGTGGATATTCGCAAATGTTTGCTTGCATATTGTAACAACCCGGAAATTCTGAACCAATTTAAAATTTTATTTTAGCTACTTTTATGGATTTTGAATATTTAAAATAATTTATTTTAAATAACAACGTCTAAAAATTTACTTAAATCAAAGTTAGAACGAATAAATTTATTTTAATTATAAAACGAGCTTGAAATGATGCGGTAGTTTGAAAATTCGATTTTAAATTTCAAATGAATGTACATAATTCAAAATAAATCGGATTTCAGTAAATCAAGAAATATTTGAATCTGTTTAAATATATCTTTCTAACGAATGTGAAAAATTGAGATTTCATAATATAAGTTGAAAGTTATGTCCAGTTTAAAATTCAGAATCGTCGCTATGGAATTTATATATATTTTATAAAATATATAACCCTTAAAAATAGCCATTTTGCAAACGACCTCCGTTTTCGACAAAATCATTTTTGTTGGATCCGGAATGTCAAATTATTGCTAGATTCCAATTTTCATAATTTTTGGAATTAATATGTGAGCGTGGTAAATTAAAACGTGTTTGGTCAATTTCAGTTGAATTGGATCAACCAGAGAAAGACTATTTTTCAAACGGTCTCCAAATTCGATGAAATTAGTTTTGTTAAGTCCATATCGTCAAAACATATCTAGAAATATATTTTTTGGAATTTAGGAGTCAGTATGTGTCCCTGGTAAATTAAAATGTACCTTTAAAATTCAATTTAAATTGATTTATATTTTAATTTTGATAAAAATTGATCAAAACATTAGAATTGGCTTACGAAACATATCCCATTATGTCCAGAATGAGGGTATTTAGCTAGACGCGATAGTCGTTGGGTTTGATTTGGAGTTCAGATCAATAAACAACATTTTTGGAATTAAAAAGAAAAATATTTATAAAACCCCTCATTGGCTAGAAAAACCCTAGCCTCTCACTCATCGTTCCAGCGCAGCCAGAACAATTGAATGGCCGATATTTTTCAAATCATCCTCCCTCAATATTTTCAAATCCGCGCAATGAAATCTAAGCCTTCCTAAGGGAAAATTAAAGTCCTTCCATCGCTCATTCCATCCATACTAATTGCATCCTCTATCGTTTAGTATATTGGGTGAATTTCCTCTTCAAAGAGGACCCGTTCGGACTGGAATAGTGTGGCCAGAGGACCACCAAAGTGAACGCCGCCCAAGGCGACATAAGAGGAGATGGTGGCGGTCGTAATGGTCACCGCCGATCGAGGTCCGGCGATCCCTAGGAGGAGCGTCGTCGTCAAATTATGATCGAGCCAATGGGTTCAGGGGGTATCGCGTTTTTCAGAAGGGGTGAGATAATTATGGGTTTAATTTTAATTAATTAATTTTGTAATTAATGTAAAAATTGCCATAACTTTTACATACTAGGTCCAAATCGTGTAAAACTGGATTCGTTGCGATCGTGGGAACGAGAGCTTCACAACAAGACAAACCTGGTTCAATTTGGAGCAAGTTAGAATTTAGGACAAATTCAAATCCGGACCATCCTTTAAAGATTGACGGTGTGACGGCCCGCCCCGTACCAGCCGACATTTCCAATGAAAATGCGCTGTGCAGATGTCCAACCAGCACGAGACGGTCACCAAAGAAAGGAAAGAAGGGAATTTGAACTAACAAGGAACCTGTAGCATATTTCACAGCGCATGGAATAAAATATAATAATAACATACTTTGACATAAAACAGCCGAGACAGTGCATAAGCTGAAAACTAAACATCTCAGCAGCGGAAAATCCAAATACAGCTTATGTTCCCCTTTATCATTATTACAACTTTAAAACTATCTCTAAAGCAAAAGAAAGGAAAGGTACACTACTAATGCCCAAAGTAGTGACCAACAGTGACACAGGGAGAATATATAAAGAATAGTACATGTAAGCCTCCTGCTCGTCTCCGGACAGCTACTCGTGCACAACCAGCTAACTTGTCTCTAGTCTGCCCATTTAAGAGCACCCAGAGTAATAAGAAGAGACATAAAACTCTGGGTCAGACAAGAGTCTGGTATGAGCGATAAGTAGCAAAACAGAACAATAACAGGTATACTAAACCATACCTGAACCTGGACCTGCAACCAAAGAGTTAGCACTACATACTGTACAATACTCTAAGGTGCTACTAACACATGGTGTAAAGAATAAGGGGGTGGGGTGTGCATGTCATAGTGATGTCAAACAATCAAGCATAGCAACCATCCTCACAACTCTCACTCAGTGCATAAAGCATACGATATCCACTACTTTGACCACCCAAATCCTTGCTATGATCACTCTGCCCCATGGAGTCACAGTGACTCCACTGCACTGATCCATAGCCACTAATCCTTTGCTATGTCCACAATGCCCCATGGAGTCATGACAACTCCACTGCACTGACTCATAGCCTTTCTACGATCACTCTGCCCCATGAAGTAACATCTACCCCACTGCACTGATCCGTAGCCTAACATCCGTCTTGGTGGTGAATCAAAGTTATGGACGTCAATAACCCCTTAGCACACTCCCCGTAGCAAAGCCCAACTCATGAAGTTCACTCATTGGTTCCCATCTGGATCCCGAGTTACAACCTCTCATTTGGACTAGCTTTGCATCTTGGGTTTTGGTCATCATCTCTGGATCGGTTCGGCATGCTCCTCTTCACTATGTTTCGGATCGTGCTCCTCGAAGTAGTCCTATCTGTGATCATCCACATCGGGTCGGGTTGAATTTCCCCACCCAAGTCGGTACGGTTCGGTCCCTCCCTGCTCGTGCTCAATATCTCGATTTGTTACAAGCTTTTCGGGTCGGATCGGAGGATACCCATTGGGTTCGGGTCGTGCTTCATGCTTCAGCTCGTGGTTCTCCTGTTGGTTCGTAGAAGACATCCTATCCGGTTCATGATGGCACATCGGTTCGGATCGTGGCACATAGATCAGCTCTTGGTTGGAAGCACAGCTCAAAGTATCGGTTCGTGGAATGATGGTCATAATCAGGTCGGAGATGGGGTCGGTTCGTGGAATGATGGTCATAATCCGATCCGGTCTCTGTATTTTTCCTGCACTTTGACCAACGAACTGTTTGCGCCATTCGATGGCGTTTTCGACCAATATAACACTTCTAGAAAATCACAGAGCATACCATACAGTCACAACTACTTGTAGACTTGACCACAAACATCAAAACAATAATTTGATAGGTTAAAACGGATCAAACATAGCCAAAATCCCATATTTTCCCCTTAAGCATGTTTAAGCAAAACTAATGATAGGATTAATAAAACTTAACCAAATTAACCCAAATTCCTAACAAAGGCCTAAAACAATATTTCGAAATTTATAAATATTTTTCCAGAATTTAATCATGTTTAAATTCGCTAATTAACACTAATTACCCTTAATTAACCATAATTAGTGAGGAACTATGCAAATCACTTACCTTAGCAACAAGCAAAATACCAAATCTGGAATGATCCTCTGTTTGGCGCTGTTCCCAAGGCTATACAGCAGTTCCGACCTTGATTTGATGCTATTTCCCTTTGATTTGATGTTGCTAAGCTTAATCCTTGATTAAACGGTGATTAGAGATGATTCTAGATGTTGGAGGCCATTATTAGGGTTCCTAGGAGATAAATGGCGGCTATAAAACTGAAATGAAATGAAAACCTAACTCATTTCAGCCTCCCCATAACCCTAATCCCGAAATGAGTTATGGGCCCATTCACTAATCACCTCATTTGGCTCTGTTAAGCAGTTTTTCTCCTTCTTAACCCTATTTCAGCCATATCTCCCAAATGGTAAGTTCGTTTTTCACATATGACCACTCTACGGAGAGGTAAACCATCATCTAGATCTAATGGAAGTGATTTTAGGTCAAAACTCCTTTCTATTCAAATGTTATGGTCGAAACAATATCAGGTAGGGGCAAAATGGTCATTTAAAAATCGACAAAAATCATAACATGAGAAATGACTCCAATAGTCGTCTCCCAAAGTTACATGACCATATGACTTCGTATGTGAAGGAAATAAATATTCAACGATCCTTTGATGCAAAGAATGCGGGTTGTTCCATTCTCCACCCCTTAAGAAATTTCATCCCCGAAATTCCTTAACCCAAAACATACAAAGGATCCCGCATGCCTACCAATCATTAACAAAACAATCAAGCATACAAAACAACACAACAAGCCTATCCTAGCATGCGATTTACTAAGTCGCAATTAAAATCTTACCAGGCAAAGAGTTCTGGATACGTCTTCCTAATGCTCTCGTCTGTCTCCTAAGTACAGTCATTCTCATCCTCGCCCCACTGAACCTTGACTAGATTCACCGCTTTCCTTCGAAGTTTCTTAGTATCGTGCTCGACAATATGAATCGGCTTGCAGTTCCCAATCACCTTGAGTTCTACTTTGATATCATCCAACTGATCAGGTGAAATAGTCATATCGAGGTCGTGCATGAATTTCCTTAACTGGGAAACATGAAATACGTTATGAACTCCTGCCATCTTCTCTGGTAATTCAACTTTATATGCCAAATTCCCAATTTGCTCGAGAACTGGGAATGGTCCAACAAATTTTGGTGTTAACTTTCGTCTCCTGCCAAATCGTATCATGCTCTTTAATGGAGAAATCTTGACAAACACCAATTCTCTAATGGAGAACTTTAAATCTCTTCTCCTCTTATCAACATAACTCTTATGTCTATCTTGGGCAGCCTTCATTCGCTGTCGGATAATCTTGATCTTATCTGAAGTTTCTCTTATTACATCTGGCTCAAGCACAAATTTCTCACCGGTTTCCAGCCAACATGATGGTGAGTTGCACGGTCTTCCGTACAAAGCTTCAAATGGAGCCATACCAATACTGGATTGATAACTGTTATTATATGCAAACTCTACTAGATGCAAATGGTCATCCCATAATCCACCAAAATCTAATATGCAAGCTCTCAAGAGATCTTCTAACACTCGATTCACCCTCTCTGTTTGACCATTGGTTTGAGGATGATACGCGGTACTGAGATGTAATTCTGATCCTAACGCCCCTTGTAAGCTCTTCCAAAACCCACTAGTAAATAATGGATCTCGGTCACTCACAATGCTTTTAGGTACTCCATGAAATCTCACTACCCATTTCATATATAGCTCAGCTAACTTAGCTGCCGTTCTATTCGACTTGAAGGGTATAAATCTTGCACTCTTGGTCAATCGGTCCACAATCACCCAAATGCTATCATGGCTCGACCTAGTCCTTGGTAACCCATCAATGAAATCCATCAAGATTTGTTCCCGTTTCCATTATGGAACTTCTAATAGTTGTAACAAACCACTAGGCTTCTTTTGCTCAGCTTTAACTAGCTAGCAATTCATGCATTTGGATATAAACTTCCCAATGTCTCTTTTCATCCCTTCCCAGTAGTAGGTCTGCTTCATGTCTTGATACCTCTTGTTACCACCGGGATGTATAGTCAGTTTTGAGTGATGACATTCTCTAAGCACTTCATCTCTCAATCCATTGACATTGGGCACAACTAGTCTTCCGTTCTTTCTAAGCCATCCATCTCGATCCAGCCCATACTTATTCATCTCCTCGTCGATACTCATCTCTAACTTGGAGATGATTTCCAATAGGTTAGCATCGTCTCTTTGACTGGAACCAATCCGCTCAATCAAAGTGGGTCTGATCGTCAAATTTGCTAACATTTCGGGATACAATTCGCACTTTGGTCTGAAATCATACCCAGTGATGTACTCCAGTTGCTTCCACTCAAGAAACATAGCCCCTAAATTGGCATGTCTTCTACTCACTGCATCAGCTACCACATTGCCCTTTCCTGGTGTATATGCGATATTGAAATCGTAGGAAGCCAAGAATTCTAACCATCTTTGCTGTTGGAGATTTAGATCCTTCTGTGAGAAAAGATACTTTAACGATTTATGATCAGTAAACAACTCGAATCTTTCTCCCAAGAGATAATGTCTCCACATCTTCAATGCGAACACGATTACTGCCAATTCCAAATCATGGGTAGGATATCATTTCTCATGTGGTTTTAGTTGCCTACTAGCATAAGCTACAACCCTACCTCCTTGCATCAGTACAACACCTAGTCCGGTACCACAGGCATCGTGTATACCGTCATCTCTTCATTCCCCTTAGGAATGACTAACACTGGTGCACATGTCAACTTTTCCTTTAGACTCTTGAATGCATTCTCACACTTTTCGTCCCAGACGAAAGTTTGATTCTTCTTGGTCAACTGAGTCAACGGTGCTGCTATCTTAGAGAAGTCTTGGATAAACTTACGAAAATATCCAGCTAATCCCAAGAAACTTCTTACGACTGTTGCACTCTTGGGCGTAGACCAATCTTGTACCGTAGCCACCTTCGCAGGATCCACGGAAATACCATTCTCTGAAACAACATGGCCCAACAATCTCACTTCCCTCCTCCAGAAGTGACACTTAGAAAATTTTGCTTTCAATTGGTGTTTTCTCAACACTTCCATCACTATCCTCAAATGTTCCTTGTGTCATTCCTCTGTCCTTGAATAAACAAAGATATCGTCTACGAACACAAGAACAAACTTATTTAATTGATCCCTGAATACCCTATTCATAAGATCCACAAAATATGCTAGTGCATTGGTCAACCCGAATGGCATGACCAACCACTCATAGAATCCAGACGACATCCAAAATGTCGTTTTAGCTATACTTTCAGCTTCCACTCTAAGATGATGAAAACATGTTGTGAGATCCAACTAGGAGAACACTCTCGCGCCACTTAACTGATCAAACAAATCATCTATCCGCGGTAGAGGATACTTATTCTTCCGCGTCACCTTATTCAACTCACGGTAATCCACACACAAACGAAGGGAACCATCTGCCTTGGTAGCAAACACAACTGGTGCTCCCCACTCAGAAACACTTCTTCTGATAAATCCCTTCTTCAAAAGATTGCTTACTTGCACCTCGAGCTCTCGCTGCTCCCTTGGCGCCATATGACGAAGTGGCATCACTATAGGTCTGGCATCTTTCACTAAATCAATACAGAACTCAATTTCTCGGTGTGGTGGAAGTCCGGTCACTTCCTCGAAGACGTCTGGATACTGGCCAGCCACAGGCACTTCTGACAACTCATCATGTGGGATGTCGAGGGAATTTAGAAAATTAGCCATTACCCCATCACTTGGTAGACCACCAAACACTACCCTCCGCCCATCATCCGCTCTAACTGTCACCAAAAAGCCCTCACAGTCTACCACCACCCCGTATCTTTGGAGCCAATCGACTCCCAAAATAATGCCAAACCCAGTAAAGCCCAAAGCAAAGCAATCACAAAAAAACATGCATCCATGACTCGGTAAGACCACATTACGATAAATCATGCTAATGCTAGTCGAACCACCAACCGGGTTCGTCACCGCTAAAGGTCTATCGACTATCTCGGGTTCCAATCCCAACCTATCTACCAGGTCACTAGATATGAAGGAACAGGAAGCTCCGATATCAAACATTACTCGAACAGGAACATCATAAACAGGAAGCATACCTTGAATGACGACATTCTTTCCTTTCTCCACCGCAGATGGGGCATTCGACGAAGAAGGAACAACATTGATAGCATATGCTTTCACAATCTGATTTTCTTTAGGGGGTTGCGGACACTTGTCCTTGTGATATCCTACTTGGCCGTAGTTGAAGCACTTCCTATCCGCTGGCTTGGCCCGACACTCTTTGGCATAGTGGCCCTTCTTACCACAGCTGAAGCACTCAACATCTTTCTTACTCTTTTTCTGGCCATCCTTGGTCTGATTCTGCTTTCTCTTATTCTGAGAACCATTCTTGCCTCCACCGCTTGCTTGCGGCTTTGGCTCTTCTGTAGATGCAACCTCAGTCTTCGGCTTAGGGTATAGACTTTCTGATCTCAAAACTTTCCGCACAATCGATTCAAATGTCTCATCGACATGGTTTATAAGCCTTTCCCCCAAGTACTGATCTAAGCCTGTTATGAACTTTTCATTTTTCTTCTCGGCAGTATCAATAAGGGATAATCAATATTTCGATAGAGTATCGAACTCTGCAATATACTCTTAGACTGCCCTACCATTCTGCTTAAGCTCCAGAAATTTCCTAAATAGCTCTGATTTCTGAGAAGCTGGGATAAACTTATCACTGAATCGGGCCTTAAACTGATCCCATGTAACTTGATCCTGCGGAGTAGCTGCCTTAATAGCATTCCACCAATTCATCGCCCGTCCTTGCAGCTAACGGGATGCTAGCTTTCTTTTCATCGCATCCTCAATACCCAAGTCTTCGAAGATACGCTCACAGCTATCCAACCAATCCTGAACTTCTGTAGCCGATTCCGTTCCATGGAACGGCTTTCCACCAAGACTAGTGTAATCCTTACAAAGCTTGGCGAAATCGGCTCTAGGCGCCTGCACCGCTGCACCACCACCATTGGAAGCACTAGGAGCTACCCTCTGAACATCCCTAAGCACCTCTCTCATGAGGTCAGTGAACATCGTCCTCACATCTGGAGCATTCCCATTATTAGCTCCTCTACCAGTACCCTTTAGTATATCGGCTCATCGTTCAATCTGTAAGGAGAAAACGATTAACCATCTCTTCAGTGGTGCCAGTGCAGTGCGACTTCATCCTTAATACACTAATAGTATATATATAGCTTTCGAAAACCAAAATATCACAAATACGCGCTCTCATATACGTACTATCTCTCCCTGATGTCTTTCCCTAGGTTAACTACGCAACCTAAAGCTTTGATACCAAGTGTGACGGCCCGCCCCGCACCAGCCGACATTTCCAATGAAAGTGCGCTGCGCCGATGTCCAACCAGCACGGGACGGTCGCCAAGAAAGGAAAGAAGGGAATTTGAGCTAACAAGGAACCTGTAGCATATTTCACAGTGCATGGAATAAAATATAATAATAACATACTTTGACATAAAACAGGCGAGATAGTGCATAAGCTGAAAACTAAACATATCAGCAGCGGAAAATCCAAATACAGCTTATGTTCCCCTTTATCATCATTACAACTTTAAAACTATCTCTAAAGCAAAAGAAAGGAAAGGTACACTACTAATGCCCAAAGTAGTGACCAATAGTGACACAGGGAGAATATATAAAGAATAGTATGTGTAAGCCTCCTGCTCGTCTCCGGACAGCTACTCGTGCACAACCAACTAACCTGTCTCTAGTCTGCCCATTTAAGAGCACCCACAGTAATAAGAAGAGACATAAAACTCAGGGTCAGACAAAAGTCTGGTATGAGCGATAAGCAGCAAAACTAGACAATAATAGGTTATACTAAACCATACCTGAACCTGCAACCAAGAGTTAGCACTACATACTGTACACTACTCTAAGGTGCCACTAACATATGGTGTAAAGAATAAGGGGGTGGGGTGTGCATGTCATAGTGATGTCAAACAATCGAGCATAGCAACCATCCTCACAACTCTCACTCAGTGCGTAAAGCATATGATATCCACTACTTTGATCACCCAAATCCTTGCTATGATCACCCTGCCCCATGGAGTCACAGTGACCCCATTGCACTGATCCATAGCCACTAATCCTTTGCTATGTCTACTCTGCCCCATGGAGTCTTGACAACTCCACTGGCTCATAGCCTTGCTATGATCACTCTGCCCAATGAAGTAACATCTACCCCACTGCACTGATCCGTAGCCTAACATCCGTCTTGGTGGTGAATCAAAGTTATGGACGTCGATAACCCTTAGCACATGCCCCGTAGCAAAGCCCAACTCATGAAGTTAACTCATTGGTTCCCATCTGGATCCTGAGTTACAACCTCTCATTTGGACTACCTTTGCATCTCGTGTTTTGGTCATCATCTCCGGATCGGTTCGGCATGCTCCTCTTCACTATGCTTCGGATCGTGCTCCTCGAAGTGGTCCTATCTGTGATCATCCACATCGGGTTAGGTCGGATTTCCCCACCCAAGTCGGTTTGGTTCGGTCCCTCCCTGCTCGTGCTCATCATCTCGATTCGTAACAAGCTCTTCGGGTCGGATCGGAGGATACCCATTGGGTTTGTGTCGTGCTCTATGCTTCAGCTCGTGGTTCTCCTGTTGGTTCGTAGAAGACATCCTATCCGGTTCGTGATGGCACATCAGTTCGGATCATGGCACATAGATCAGCTCGTGGTTGGAAGCACAACTCGAAGCATCGGTTCGTGGAATGATGGTCACGATTGGGTCGGAGATGTGGTTGGTTCGTGACACATGGGTGCGATCCGATCCGGTCTCTGTATTTTTCCTGCACTTTGTCCAGCGAACTATTTGCGCCATTCGATGGCGTTTTCGACCAATATAACACTTCTAGAAAATCACAGAGCATACCATATAGTCATAGCTACTTGTAGAATTGACCACAAACACCAAAACAATAATTTGATAGATTAAAACGGATCAAACATAGCCGAAATCCCATATTTTTCCCTTAAGCATGTTTTAGCAAAACTAATGATAGGATTAATAATAACCAAATTAACCCAAATTCCTAAAAGAGGCCTAAAACAATATTTCGAAATTTATAAATATTTTTCTAGAATTTAATCATGTTTAAATTCGCTAATTAACACTAATTACCCTTAATTAACCATAATTAGTGAGGAACAATGCAAATCACTCACCTTAGCCACAAAAAAATACAAATCTGAAATTATCCTCTGTTTGGCGCTGTTTCCAAGGCTATACAGCAGTTCCGACCTTGATTTTGTGCTATTTCCTTTTGATTTGATGTTGCTAAGCTTAATCCTTGATTAAACGGTGATTAGAGATGATTCTAGATGTTGGAGGCCATTGTTAGGGTCCCTAAGAGGTAAATGGCAGCTAGAAAACTGAAATGAAATGAAAACCTAACTCATTTTAGCCTCCCCATAACCATAATCCCGAAATGGGTCATGGGCCCATTCACTAATCCCCTCATTTGGCCCGGTTAAGCAGTTTTTCACCTTCTAAACCCTATTTCAGCTATATCTCCCAAACGGTAAGTCCGTTTTTCACATATGACCAATCTTCGGAAAGGTAAACCATCATCCGGATCTAATGGAAGTGGTTTCAGGTAAAAATCCATTTCCAATCAAAAGTTATGGTCGAAACAAGATCGGCTAGGGGAAAAACGGTCATTTAAAGATCAGCAAAAATCATGAACATGGGAAATGACTCCAATAGTCGTCTCCCAAAGTTACATGACCATACAACTTCATATGTGAAAGAAATAAATATTCTACGATCCTTCGATGCGTAGAATGCGGGTCGTTATAGACGGAGAGGAAACCGACTGTGAGAACTCCTTCTCTCTCTAATTATTTTACAGTTAAATATATACCAGGATGCAGATGGGGCTTAGAAGCCCCCGACATTACTTTTTGTACAAACCATGGTTGATTGTTTGTTTGTATTGTATTGTGGATTGTAATTGATTGATATTGTTGTATATAAAATTATTTATATAAAATGTATATAAAATTATCATGAAATAAAATAAACATTTATTTACAAGCCGGACGGTTTGTTTATGTACACATATTTAACTGATGATGATTGAGACGATAATATTTTACACATCGCCAACTACACAAATAATAATAAGTATTTGTTGTTTGAAAACCCAACACAGTATTGGAATGATATTTGACATACACTGATCCCAATAATTAGTGGTATGTTAATCGATAGGTTGACAGACTGTATAAGCATTATTTATTTATTTTAATGCTTACACAGTTGTAAAATGCACTCTGGATGTTGTATGAATTTTTAATGATTGTTTATCATTATTGTTATATACATGTGATGTTAAAATCCATATAACTGAAATTATATGGTAATTAATTGAGTCTGATTCCAGTTCAGAATTAACAAATATTTTAAAATAATATTCAGTAAATATTGAAATGTGAAGCCGTGTTAAGTAGTTAAATGCCATTTTAACATGAACAGGATTTTATGTCGATTTTATTTTATAATGAATATCTAAAAGTGATTTCAAAATAAGATATTTTGAAAATATTATCATTTTAATATTATAATGATAAGAAATATTCAATTCTGATTTGAAAATTGAAATGAAATAGAAATCGTTTTAAAATGAATTTATTAAGAAATATTAAATTTTGATTTGAAAATTGAAATGAAGTAGAAATCGTTTTAAAATGAATTTAAAACGAATTTATTAAGAAATATTCAATTCTAATTTGAAAATTGAAATGAAGTAGAAATCATTATAAAATGAATTTATTAAGAAATATTCAATTCTGATTTGAAAATTGAAATGAAGTTGAAATCGTTTTGAAATGAATTTAAAACGAATTTAATAAGAAATATTCATTTTTGATTTGAAAATTGAAATGAAGTTGAAATCATTTTGAAATGAATTTATAAACGAATTTATAAAATACGTTTTAAATGGAAATCAATGAAATATATATATATATATGTATATATATATATATTAATGGCTTGAATAGGACGCGGCGCGCTGCGACCGTTCGCGAATTTACACCATTGACTTCGAATTGACATTACGGGAGATCCGACCATCAGATTCTCCTAAAATTAGAACAGTTGGGTTCGTTTCGAAAAGAGTTTTCGAATGAATATAAGAGATTTGAAATCTAACGGTTGATTTGGAATTATGTCCAAATCAAATTTGGAAAAGGTCGCTATGGATGCAGTTCGGTGGCCGTTATTGGAAACCGACTGTATGGGCCTTAATAAAATTATTAAAAATATTGATAATTTGTGTAAAATCATAATTAATGATTTGGAAAGAATTTGGATGAAAAATTCCATGCTTGTAAAGATAAAAAAAATATTTTTATCAAAATGAACTAGTTAATAACCAGAATAATAATCCAATTATTTTTAGAAATAAATAAATTGGATTTGAAAATGGTTTTAATCTAACCAGAATTTTCCATTGAATAAATTGGAATGGATTCAGAATGGAAATAATCTTCGGAATATTTCGATATTGGATTCTGTGATTATACGGATATTATAGAGGAATTTGGAAGATACTGATATCGTTATTCCTAATACGATTCCGTTGATTTCAGAATTTGATATTGAATATAAGCCGATATAATTTTTATTCAGAGCTTTGTATTTGATATCGAATTGGATTTTGGGTTTGTCGTGAACGATGTCTTAAATAACACTGTTCTTAAACCCAGTTGAGAATAGAATAAATCTTTTAATTAAGATTTGGAGCAGTTTACCAATTAATTAATATTTTATTGGAACTGAATAAAAGAATTGGATTTTTGGGTTTATAGTGAACGGTATTTTAAATAACATTTGTTCTATAACCCAATTAACCATGAAGAATGTGATTTAGAATATATAAATCTTTTTATTAAGATTTAATGGAAATTTTCTAGAGTAAAGTCTTCCAATTTAATAAATTGGAATGGAATGGAATTCGATTTGGTAATAATCGAAGTGAGCTTCAGTGGAGGAAGACTGTTACTATATATGGAAATTAAAAGGCTTTGCCGTTATTCCATTTATCTTACTGGTTGGATACGAAAATTTATATCGATTATATATATTGATCTGTTTTACATGAATATTCCATAATTAATGGAATGTGATTTTGGGTTTATCGTGAACTGTGTTTTAAATGACATTGGTTCTTTAACCGAGTTAAAGGCAGGACTGATTTCCAAAGTTAAATAATCAGTACGTAATGATTGTTGGAAGATTAAAACTAAGGGGAGTTTTAATGAATCTTTAATTAGATTGAAATGTGAAAGTGATAATTTAAATTATCAAATTTGTGAAATGATCGAGAATGGAGTATCACCAGTTTTACTCTAAGCGATAGTTAAATCTTGTAACACCCCACATCCGTTAAGGTCACTCACTCTCAAAGGGAATGCCTTAACTTCGGTGGAGAGTTATAGGTAAAAGATACAGATAAATTACTAGATAGACAAAATTAAAACAGCGGAAAATAGAACTTTACTTTATTGATCAAAATAGTTTGTACAACAATTATTTTCCAATACCAGAAATATCTGTCTTACAAAATAAAGAAGCATAAAATAGCCTTTCATTAGTTCTCCACCTTTCCGCTTCACGTATCTCGATTGACTCAAGATGGTAGGCAGACGACGAGTCGCTATCACAGGGCTACTGGTCTCGCCGAATCACGCTGGTCCATCCTAGTCTTTAGGTTGCCTTATATTGCAACCAAGGCATACCCTTGGTTCTTCTAACGCAGACCTTAACCTCTGTGAGCCCAGGAGGATCATCTGCAGCCTCACAGAGGGATACCAAGAGTACCCTCACATCCCCTCGAAGCCGCGTGCTTCGTCCCCCGGTTCGTTGGAGCCTTCTTTAAGATCAGATGGACGTTCGCTCCTTCTCGTGTTGTACTAAGGTTCAATACTTAGTCCCCGAACCGTCGTTTTCTTAACTAAGGTTTACAACTTAGTCCTTTTAACTAAGGTTTACTACTTATTTCTCTTTCTCGTCAAGTTGGATTGGTTAAGTGTCATTAGTCAATTCAAGTTATCTTAACTCATTCATTTGTCATGATAAACTGATTAAGTGTTATCAGTAGTTCATGTTGACTTGACCCTACCACAAATCAAATTATATTGGTTAAGTATTTCTTATTACTGAACCCCACCCCTTCACCTTGTATTGGTTAAGTTTTCCCTTTTTACTTAACCATGCCCCTTCTGTTTAGCTAACATGCTAAAGCGGTTAAGTGTTCTCTTAGTTAACTTAACCCTAACATCTGTTTAATTCACATGTTCTAATGGTTAAGTATTGTCCCTCCATGTTTTAACTTAACCTTGTTCATTTGGCACACCACGATGGCTAAGTGTTCTAAGTTTACTTAACTCTACCTTCTAGTCTAGTAAACATGTTAAATTGGCTAAGTGTATTTTACTTAACCTCACCCACTTGTCTAGCTTAACTGTTTCTTAGCTTTAAATTATTCATTTAAAGCACCAACCACTCACATTAGACAGATATTGTTGCGGTCACTGGATGTGCCGGTCGTTTCCGGGCAGATTTACACCGCAACTCAGTCTAACCTCGGGTCCTTTTTGGGCTCAATGCTCTAACCACCCACATTAGATAAGTATTGTTACGGTTGCTGGATTTTCCGGGCGGTTCCGGGCAGTCTTATACCATAACTCTATCTAACCTCGGGTTAGGCATATTCTTATTTTCTACAATGTACATATTTCTCATTTAGGACAAATTCTTCTTGTAAATTATTCCTAACTTACTTATGCCATAATTACTCTTTTATTGTACATTGTCAACATTTATTATTATGGCCCTCTTTCCCTCTAAACCATGTTTATAAGATTATACCAAATTAATGTCACTAACCATGGTTATGCTACACATGACAATTAAATGTAATTTCAAGTTATTAATCAGAATAGGCTATAACCTACCTTCCCAAACTTGCTATAATATTTATACCCAAAATCACTACGCCACATATTTGGCGTTCCAAATTAGTTGTTAAGCCTAATCTAGACTTAATGTTTTTGTTTACATTTTTGGCCCAACCTAGATTAAATATCCAATTTTTTTAATTCATGTTAGAACTAGATTTAATATTCTAGTTTACAATTTATGCCAAAACTAGACTCACATGCCAACTACATGGTTTGCGGCCAATTAACAATTTACCATTATACGCCCAAGTCCAATATGCATGTAACATTTACTATTATAACCAATTCATATTTATATCAACATATTTATTATGCCAAATTATATAAATTAAGCTACGCCCAAATTCCCCCGCCGTAGTCGTACCTATAACATTAACATGATTTCACAAGTTTCTAGGTACTTATGAAATGAAACTAACAAAAGGAACAGGGGATAAGAACGAGAATTTGACATAAAAGGATAGGCATGCGAAAGCGAACCAAATACAAAGATAATGATTCCAATAGGTTTGATGTACACAATAGTGAATAGGAATAAACTAGACAAGCTACATCATAAATATAAGATCACCATAATTTAGGGAATAGGCATAGGTGATTTGGTTCAACATGATGCCAGTTCGGTATACAACATGATTTGTAACCATAGTGTCTTGGGCATACGCAACTAACCATACTAGTCAAAGGAAATTAACCACAATAGTCCTAGGCAATTAACCACAAAATAGTCCTAGACAATTAACCACAATAGTCTTAGTCATGGTTTCATAGTTATGAATCATGGGCGATTAAACACAATAGTCATGGATAATAGTATTATAATCATAGGCAGTAGTCTCATAGTCATGAGTCATAGGTGATTAGCCACAATTATCCTTGTCATAGTCATTGGCAATAGTTTTATGTTCACGGTCTTAGGCATAGTCTTATGTTCACAGTCATAGGCATAGGCATAGTCTTATGTTCACAGTCATAGGCATAGGCATAGTCTTATGTTCACAGTCATAGGCATAGGCATAGTCTTATGTTCACAGTCATAGTCGAGAATCAGATCCAGAGGCATATACAAGCATCGATTTAAACGAAAGGATTAGGCATATTCTTATATCCATTCAATTACATGCCACAAATAGATCTAGACGTTCAAATCTAAAAAGTAACTGACTTACATTGATCGGAGAAAGAATAATCAAATAGTGTTGTGATGATTTTGCTAGGATTTGCAACACGTTGCCCGAAGCCGCTGAACTAGCCTTTGATCCTTTTCTTAAAGCTCTAATCCTGATTTGAATCTCCAATTTGCAACTCCTAGCCGTAGTCTTCAAGAACAGTCTTCATGTTTTATTTTAATTTATTTATTTCAATTATTCCAGATGCAGCATAAGGAGAGAATGAAATGGTGTAAAGAGAATGAGGCTAGGAGGCTGTTTATATAGGATTAGGCGGACGAATCTAGACTGAAAACGTGATCAGATACATCAGAATGAACCCAGGCTCAAAACTGGGTTCTGGCACCAGGTCGACACCCAGGTCGACCATAGGGTCGACCTGGTCCCTGGGAGGTCGACCATAGTGTCGACCCC
The DNA here is from genome assembly GCA_030737875.1 of Allium sativum. Classification (NCBI taxonomy): domain Eukaryota; kingdom Viridiplantae; phylum Streptophyta; class Magnoliopsida; order Asparagales; family Amaryllidaceae; genus Allium; species Allium sativum. Next base: position 18,308 of record JASFAX010003417.1, on the reverse strand, counting down.
TAGGTCGACCTGGTCCTGGGCGGGAAAATTCCCGCCCAGTCTGCGCTGGCATTTGAATTTGAATTTCGAATTCGAATTTCGAGCTGTTTTCAATTCTGAAAATTCCTGAAACTTCGGAGGGTCATATCTCCCTCATACGGACTCCGTTTCTCGAAAACTTGGACTCGTTTCCAAGAAGAATTTCGAGACGAACGCAATGGCGCAACCCGTTTCCCCTGATTCTTATTTTAAAATTTAATTCTGCCTTGATTTATGGTTTTAACATGTTATAAAAATACGGGGTGTTACATTCTCCCCCTCTTAAAAGGATTTCGTCCCCGAAATCTTCAAGTTAGGAAGAATGTATCCTACCATCCAATCACCCATCTACTCAACCATTCAATTCACAGGCATTCATTGTCCTTAAAAAGATTTCTAATGCTTTCATGTTCATATGCATAGTGTGTGTATATGTCTTTATCTAATGCAAAATCAGGCGGTCTACTGATTTAGTTGACCTCCTTAATGCGAATTATGTCAGTGCCATGCGTCCAATCATGTATGCAAGCATACCTAGTTATGTAAATACTACATGTGTGCATAGCCATTCATCCATATGCAATATCCATATGATAACATATCCAGTTAAATCAGTTAAGCAAATACATATACTAATGCATTTTGAAAGTGACTGAGTCGTTCTAACGCCTATGGTGTGTATATGCATCCACGAGCAACCATTTGCAATCATCAATCATAACATGTTTCAAATACATGTTTACATCCATTGGCTTCTCCCTAAGGATCAATGATATGCCCTAGCGGATATACCTTAAAAGCTAGGAGGTATGTGTAAAATTCCTAGAAAAAGATATCAAGGACGTACCCTTAAGAAAAAAGGTATAATGCGTATATCTAGTCTTCAGTCTTCTAAGTCGCATCTTCTTGAGCTTCACTATTCTGTACCTTATCTAATTAAACTTCACGATTGCGAAGCTTCTTGATCTCCATTCCCAAAACTGTCGTTGATCGGATAGTTGGCTTTTCATTGTCAACTGGATACATATGGAAGTCTATCCCGCATTTTAGGGGTAAACTCCTAATCAAAAACATCTGCGTACTCATGGACTACCCTAACGGATTGCAAATCGTCGATAAATGCATTAAGCGATTCTAGCTAGCTACGCCTAATTGATTCTTTACACGGAATCTCGAGGGTATTTCCAAGGCAAATCAAAAGTCTAACTACCCTCCTTTCAGAGTTACTAGCCAACCAACCCTTGCCTAGAATCAACTCATAGCCCATGGAACCAAAAACATAAGCATTACGCTTAAACTCAACACTTAATATAGTTGTTCTCAAATCCTTACAAACCAAAGGTAAATGGGTCGAACCACCAATTGGATTTGAGACTAAAATGGTATCTTCTCCTATACAAGTACTAAGGTGCAGAGACTCAGCTATGGAAGTAGATATGAACAAATGCGAAGCGCTAAGACCAAAAGAGTACTAACTGGTTGATCAAAACGAAAAGATAAACTTTTCCAACAGAGACTTTTACTATATCTCTCAGTTATTCTGGTGGTGAAAGCATGCACTCGCCCTTCTGAAAATCCTGTCCCTCGTCCTTGCCCTTATCCTTAATTATATGCCCTATCATACCATGGAAAAGGTACTTCCCCTCGACTTAGGTTTTATAATTCCTTCTTTCTTCGCGAGCCGAGTTTATATCCATGAATTTCTCATCCTTGCGTTGAGCTCTCTAGCCAAACTCTCTTATCCTCATCTTTACCATCCCTGTGAAATCATATTGACAAGTTTCTCAAAAGCTGCCTCCATCGCACGGAAAACCCTTCAAAGCTTGAAAGAAGACTAGCTGCAGGTGAAACTTGGCTATAGATGGGAGTCGGGCACTACTTTGCCCTTCGATAGGTATCGTAGTCTTATCAAGCCTACGGAACCGTGTCGCGATGAGGTTACCTCCTAGAAAGCCAGAAGCCTCGAAGATTCCAGAAAGAAAGGGACAAGAATTCAAACAGAGGATCAGAAGATAGTGCGTATGGCTTTTGGGGAATATGCCTTTAAAACAAAACTTTTCTTTTGAAAATGCTTCTTTTAAAAACCGTTTTGAAAATAACTTTTCAAATCTTTTTATCTGATCTGGTAACCTTCAGCTCTGATACCACGTGTAACACCCCACATCCGTTAAGGTCAGTCTCAAAGGGAATGTCTTAACTTCGGTGGAGAGTTATAGGTAAAAGATACAGATAAATTACAAGACAGATAAAATTAAAACAGCGAAAAATAGAACTTTACTTTATTGATCAAAATAGTTTGTACAACAATTATTTTCCAATACCAAGAACATCTGTCTTACAAAATAAAGAAGCATAAAATAGCCTTTTATATTCTCCAATGATGCGTGAGCCAGCCATAGAAATGGAAAAGAGAGTCCAAGCAAAAATTCGACTAATCTTCAGCTCGGAAAGAAAACTGGGCTAAGTAGTAATATTCCCTCCCTACGAACCTGGGGGGGGGGGGGACGGAAGACAAGAGGGCGAAAGAAAACAGAGTCAGACATAAAGTCTGGTAAGTTCAGTAACTTTCAGCATGTGAACAAGTAAAAAGCAACATGGCATGAATTAACTGTATACAAGACAACACCATGATGATAGGGCTAACAAGATAACGCAAGATATGCAAAGGCAAGATAAAACTGAATGTACTGCTAAACTGGATCTACCAACAAGCTGAATATACTGATAAACTGAATATGCTTCCACACTTTTTCCTGCTTCGCCACTACCTTGTTAGGCTAATCTTTATATCCCTGCACCACCTAACTAGTAATCTGTATAAACTGATAAGAACAGATACGTGATCCCAATCCCCGCAATTGTGGTTGTTTCAGGTGTACATCTATTATTTATTTATTACCTAGGTCTAACCTAGGGTTTTTCTATCGAGTGCTTCCTAGATTGAACTAGGGTTTATGCGACTTATCTAATGCTTCTCGGATTTTTAGGGTTTACGCGACCTAGTTCCAACTAGGGATTATGCTACCTATCGAACGATGCCCCTACTCTAGGACACAATACCTAGAGCAGTATATGTTCCTAGTCTTTCCCCACGTATGTGTCGTGGATCGTTATCGCTGTCTAGATGCACATGTCCTCTATATGTGCGACCTGAGTCTCGTGGCAGGGCATATCAAGAAACACGGAACTCGGTCGGCAGCTTTCATATATATGCCGATGCAGATGCTAAGGTATGTTTTTCCCAGTGGCTATGGTCCCACCTGACCCCTCCCTCAACTAATGAAAGGCACACCTTGAAAAATGAGAACTATACGCAGGCCCTCTATGCCCCCACTAACCTATGGCCATCCGCACCCATAACTAGATAGCAAGTATATGGTCTGTTGGAATTCTCCGCCTTTCCGCTTCACGTATCTCGATTGACTCAAGATGGTAGGTAGACGACGAGTCGCTATCACAGGGCTACTGGTCTCGCCGAATCACGCCGGTCCATCCTAGTCTTTAGGTTGCCTTATATTGCAACCAAGGCATACCCTTGGTTCTTCTAACGCAGACCTTAACCTCTGTGAGCCCAGGCGGATCATCTACAGCCTCACAGAGGGATACCAAGAGTACCCTTACGTCCAATCGAAGCCGCGTGCTTCGTCCCCCAGTTCGTTGGAGCCTTCTTTAAGATCAGATGGACGCTCGCTCCTTCTCGTGTTGTACTAAGGTTTACTACTTAGTCCCCAAACCGTCGTTTTCTTAACTAAGGTTTACAACTTAGTCCTTTTAACTAAGGTTTACTACTTAGTTCTCTTTCTCGTCAAGTTGGATTGGTTAAGTGTCATTAGTCAATTCAAGTTATCTTAACTCATTCATTTGTCATGATAAACTGATTAAGTGTTATAAGTAGTTCATGTTGACTTGACCCTACCACAAATCAAGTTATATTGGTTAAGTATTTCTTATTACTTAACCCCACCCCTTCACCTTGTATTGGTTAAGTGTTCCCTTTTTACTTAACCCTGCCCCTTCTTTTTAGCTAACATGCTAAAGCTGTTAAGTGTTCTCTTAGTTAACTTAACCCTAACATCTGTTTAATTCACATGTTCTAATGGTTAAGTATTGTCCCTCCATGTTTTAACTTAACCTTGTTCATTTGGCACACCACGATGGCTAAGTGTTCTTAGTTTACTTAACTCCACCTTCTAGTCAAGTAAACATGTTAAATTGGCTAAGTGTATTTTACTTAACCTCACCTACTTGTCTAGCTTAACTGTTTCTTAGCTTTAAATTATTCATTTAAAGCACCAACCACTCACATTAGACAGATATTGTTGCGGTCACTAGATGTGCCGGTCGGTTCCGGGCAGATTTACACCGCAACTTAGTCTAACCTCGGGTCCTTTTTGGGCTCAATGCTCTAACCACCCACATTAGATAGGTATTGTTACGGTTGCTGGATTTGCCGGGCGGTTCCAGGCAGTCATATACCGTAACTCAATCTAACCTCGGGTTAGGCATATTCGTATTTTCTACAATGTACATATTTCTCATTTAGGACAAATTCTTCTTGTAAATTATTCCTAACTTACTTATGCCATAATTACTCTTTTATTGTACATTGTCAACATTTATTATTATGGCCCACTTTCCCTTTAAACCATGTTTATAAGATTATACCAAATTAAGTGTCACTAACCATGGTTATGCTAAACATGACAATTACATGTAATTTCAAGTTATTAATCAGAATAGGCTATAACCTACCTTCCCAAACTTGCTATAATATTTATACCCAAAATCACTACGCCACATATTTGGTGTTCCAAATAAGTTGTTAAGCCTAATCTAGACTTAATGTTTTTGTTTACATTTTTGGCCCAACCTAGATTAAATATCCAATTTTTTTAATTCATGTTAGAACTAGATTTAATATTCTAGTTTACAATTTATGCCAAAACTAGACTCACATGCCAACTACATGGTTTGCGGCCAATTAACAATTTACCATTATACGCCCAAGTCCAATATGCATGTAACATTTACTATTATAGCCAATTCATATTTATATCAACATATTTATTATGCCAAATTATATAAATTAAGCTACGCCCAAATTCCCCCGCCGTAGTCGTACCTATAACATTAACATGATTTCACAAGTTTCTAGGTACTTATGAAATGAAACTAACAAAAGGAACAGGGGATAAGAACGAGAATTTGACATAAAAGGATAGGCATGCGAAAGCGAACCAAATACAAAGATAATGATTCCAATAGGTTTGATGTACACAACAGTGCATAGGAATAAACTAGACAAGCTACATCATAAATATAAGATCACCATAACTTAGGGAATAGGCATAGGTGATTTGGTTCAACATGATGCCAGTTCGGTATACAACATGATTTGTAACCATAGCGTCATGGGCGTATGCAACTAACCATACTAGTCAAAGGCAATTAACCACAATAGTCCTAGGCAATTAACCACAAAATAGTCCTAGACAATTAACCACAATAGTCTTAGTCATGGTTTCATAGTTATGAATCATGGGCGATTAAACACAATAGTCATGGATAATAGTCTTATAATCATAGGCAGTAATCTCATAGTCATGAGTCATAGGTGATTAGCCACAATTATCCTTGTCATTGTCGTAGGCAATAGTTTTATGTTCACGGTCTTAGGCATAGGCATAGTCTTATGTTCACAGTCATAGGCATAGGCATAGTCTTATGTTCACAGGCATAGGCATAGTCTTATGTTCACAGTCATAGGCATAGTCTTATGTTCACAGTCATAGTCGAGAATCAGATCCAGAGGCGTATACAAGCATCGATTCAAACGAAAGGATTAGGCATATTCTTATATCCATTCAATTACATGCCACAAATAGATCTAGACGTTCAAATCTAAAAAGTAACTGACTTACATTGATCGGAGAAAGGATAATCAAATAGTGTTGTGATGATTTTGCTAGGATTTGCACAACGTTGCCCGAAGCCGCTGAACTAGCCTTTGATCCTTTTCTTAAAGCTCTAATCCTGATTTGAATCTCCAATTTGCAACTCCTAGCCGTAGTCTTCAAGAACAATCTTCATGTTTTATTTTAATTTATTTATTTCAATTATTCCAGAGGCAGCATAAGAAGATAATGAAATGGTGTAAAGAGTGTGAGGCTAGGAGGCTGTTTATATAGGATTAGGCGGACGAATCTAGATGAAAACGTGATCAGATGCATCAGAATGAACCCAGGCTAAGAACTGGGTTCTGGCACCAGGTCGACACCCAGGTCGACCATAGGGTCGACCTGGTCCCTGGGAGGTCGACCATAGTGTCGACCCCCAGGTCGACCTGGTCCTGGGCGGGAAAATTCCCACCCAATCTGCGCTGGCATTTGAATTCGAATTTCGAGCTGTTTTCAATTCTGAAAATTCCTGAAACTTCAGAGGGTCATATCTCCCTCATACGGACTCCGTTCCTCGAAAACTCGGACTCATTTCCTAGCAGAATTTCGAGATGAACGCAATGGCGCAACCCGTTTCCCCTGATTCTTATTTTAAAATTTAATTATGCCTTGATTTATGGTTTTAACATGCTATAAAAATACGGGGTGTTACAAATCTTTAATTAGATTTAAACGTGAAATGGTAATTAATTTTACCAATAACACCATGGTGTTAGATATGGAGTGCTACCAGTTTTGTTCCATGGGATAAATAGGTTGGGATTAGGAAATAAAATAAATGATTACTTCGGTAAGGTACGTTAATCTCGACTAGTCTGGAAAACCTTAATTTGGTTTAAATTGTGAAAAAAATATTTGAATAAAAGAATATTCTAGATGGAATGAGGCGTATATTGTGTTTTTGTAGCACTTGTTTATAAATACGCATGTTGTTCGGAAAGACCGGGTTGATCCCATTCTGAATAATTGATATGACGATAAGTCGACGATGAAGACGGTGGTTGAAGACCGGTGAGACGACCCCAAACCCCGTACTGACGGTGGCAAGGGTAATCCGTGGAATATAACACAGAAACAGATAATAGCAGAACAGAATAATTAAATACACCAGATAATGAACAATAGAATATACTGGATAAACGTAATCATCAGAGTTACACAGTATACCGGATCTTACTTAGTACAAATACAATACAGCTATACATAAATGTCTACAGCGGAAACAAACAAAATATGTACAATAGGAGCTGAACAGCATAAAAAGAGATAAATGATAGAATCCATCTTCAGCTCCAGCCATCCTGATAAAGCCTGCTAAACCTGAATACAAGGCTGCCCGTGTAGAAAAAGGGGCACCCGAGTTTGAAAGTGAAACAAACTACGAGTCAGTCATGGGACTGGTATGAGAAATCTACTCAACACATATATAATATGGCTAACCACAGGACCACGCCACTTTCGTGGAACGGGTTTACTCCATTGGATTGCCAGTGCTTTAAAACAAATCTTTCTTTTAAACATCGCTATGCTTTTTATAAAAATGAAGCCGTTATAAGACTCAGTTCCCATCACACAATGCAACGCAAACCGGAGGATAGAGTTTTTACCTTATAACGGCCAAAATAAGCTTGATACGAATAAAACAAAGGCATTTGATATTATTGCTAGTGTTTATATGTTTTGAAAACAATTTCAAATCATAATTATCAATCATAGGCAGCATTAATGCCCCATACCACTATGTCGCCATATATAGGTGTACAATCAAAACCGCACAGTCACATATTTGGGAATTGGATTTCCGTCATGAACCAAGGCAAAAGATAGTCCTTACCGAATTCGTGACTCTCTAGCCCGAGCCACAGGCACAGCCGCAACCGTACCTTGGATCGTCAGGGCCGGTCCACACGAAGTGGATTATAATGCCTGAACAATGCGTTTCTCCGCCCTTTGGGGCGTAAATGAGCCAACGAATGACTCCATCGGACCCGGATCGTCCGATCAAACCGAGGCGCCTCATAACAGCAACAACCACACAGGTGAAAAGTATATAAATGTCAGGGCTGGTAGGTCACTGACACCACCCTAGCTAGAAAGAAAACGCACGTCCCCCTTGAGGTCCTGCTCCCGTTTCTGGTTCATACCGGGGTGTGAGGCTCGTGATTTCACGTTATACACAAAGCTACGCCACACCGGCGGTGCTTTGGTCATCACCACAAGACTTTGCTTTTCAACAGAAGCCCTGATCACTGCATCTTAGCATGCCACACAGGCAATTCATGCCATGCGACAGATGTCCATCGATATACAACCTCTGAGCTCGTGCGTTTCAGAGAAGGGCGTTAAGCGAAAGAATAAATTCTCCGCCGCCAAACAGATGTATATTCAACAGAGATCAATCAACACAGAATAAAATCCAATGTCAGACACACAGTCCATTTACAAGTCCGTTCTAGGTCTGAACGAAACTGGAGGCACTAAATACCTCGCAAACCCATCGATCACCACGTACGTCTGGACGATCACCACTCATTATCCGTATTTCGGTATGCCTCCCAATCGGGACCTCGGTTACCATCCAAACGAGGTGAAGATCTCCGGTCTTCGACCATCGTCTTCATCTTCGACTTTCAATCGTCGGTCAATTATTTGAAATGAGAATTAACTCGGCCTTTTCAAATAATTTATGGATATTTAGAATTTCAAATCAATTTATTTCAATGGTTAAATCATTCGACAACATCAATTTTGTTCTTTAATGTAATTTTCACACCAAACACATTCAACCATCAAATACCACATAAATCGAGCAAATTCAGTTTATTTCCATTCCATATCGTTTATGATATTTTATAACGATTTATCGCTATTTTTATTTATTTTAAAATAGCCAATTTATTCAAAACGATGCTTCGGGCCATAACGCGGCCGTGGCGCTGTTTTTCTTCAGATTTGATTTACACATATCTGAAAATCTAACCGTTGGATCTTCACAAAATTTACATCATTAGAAAGGTCTTTTCAAAACGAATCCAACGGTTCCAGTTTCAGGAAAATCCGACGGTCGGATCTCCCAGTACAATCGTTTGAAGTTTCGATTTCAAAATACGAACTGCAGCGTCGTTATTCGATTAAATATAATTATATTTATATATGTAAATATAATCGTTTCTGGCGCTGTTTTTCTTCAGATTTGAATTAAACATTCCAGACAATCCAACCGTTGGATTTTTACAAAGTTGGTGCCGTTGGAAAGATATTTCCAAGGCGAACCCAACGGTTGCGGTTTCGGGAAAATCCAATGGTCGGATTTCCCGCACTAGTTGTTTGAAATCACGGTTTTCAAAACACGAACTGCACGGCCACGTTTCGTTTTAATTTTATTTATATTTATATAAATATAGTTCATTCAACAATTTCAATATCGTTTTTACTTCAAATATTTCACTAACGCCTTTAAATTTTGGAAAATTTCGCCATAACCTCCTTTGTAAGGGAGGGGCTGGGAAAATTCCCAAATAGCCACACGGGCGTCTCATGTCGAAAAGAAAAAGAAAAAGCCAAGCGGCTAGCCAATAGGCTCATAAAATCATCACCCAAACAAAATAGTAAATGTGTACCTATTTGTCGGGCACAAAATTTTATTCCTCTTCTCTAGCCCCTTTGCTATAACCTGTTCGATAAATATGCATGTACATATATATAGTTCTTATCACTTATCATTTTCCATTCAACTTCATATTTGATTCCATTTGGTTTAAAAACACCATTCATTCTAATGTTGCATGCATAGGCAAAAATCATATCATTAGCTAATTAATGAATATTTCAACTCATGCATATTTATTTGAACGAGTTGCTATTTTTAACACTTCACATTTCAACAATTCATGTATATAATAGAAACGTGATTTTTATTATAAAACAATTCATTTCCAAAACACTATTATTTTATATAGTGTATATAAGTGATAAAAATAGGATTTTTATTGTAACACAATTCATTTCCAAAACACTATTATTTTATATAGTGTATATAAGTGATAAAAATAGGATTTTTATTGTAAAACAATTTATTTTAAAACAAGGTTATTTTACATAGCTCATATAGATGATAAAAAGGTGATTTTTATTATAAAACAATTTATTTCAAAATGTGAATACCATTCAACACATGAATTTCAATTCAACGAATGAATATCGATTCAACACATGAAGGTTTTCTATAGTTTCTATATATAGATAAAAATGTGATTTTTATATTTAAAACACGAATACCATTCAACACATGAATTTCTAATCAACGAATGAATATCGATTCAACACATGAAGGTTTTCTATAGTTTCTATATATAGATAAAAATGTGATTTTTATATTTAAAACACGAATACCATTCAACACATGAATTTCTAATCAACGAATGAATATCGATTCAACACATGAAGGTTTTCTATTCAATGAATAAATATAGTTTCAGCAAATGAAAATAATTCAAACACATGAATATTATTCAAAATTTCGGCAGCATAACGGCAGGGTAGTTAAAACCGGGACCGTCCCTAGTACGACTCCTCGCTCTACCTTAAAACCTCACGGTTTTTGACAATGGGGATCATGCATCTAGTTCGCACGCAGGCGGCATGTATATATTTATTTCATTTCCACAAACTAATCCTATGTGGTTTCAACCAAATATTTCCCAACCACAAATGGGTATTTTTTTTCAATCACAATCAATCAATATCAACCACAAACAATCCCAAACAACCATTCGCTATCAATCAATTTTCACACCAATCACAATCAATAAATATCGTCCATGGTTTGTGGACGAGGGGTGTATATATATATATATATATATATATATATATTTATGTATAGCAATTCACTTCTATTTCAACGAATAAATAATTTTTACAACGCATATATAACTTATACATCGAACATACAACTTATACAACGCTTATACAAGAGGTGTACAACGCTTATATAACTCATACATCGACTATATAATTTATACATTGTCGTTTTCCATATTGTTTATAAATTAGAAATCTCACATTGGGTTCCACTCCACCAAAAATAGCAGAAGGCTCAGAAAAATATGCGGTCTCTTCTAAAATGTAGAAGGCGTCCACACGGTCACGATGTTTCCTGTTTCATCGAATTTCGTTAACGAACAAAAAAGATATGATTTTTCAAAGGTTTGAAACGGTTTAAAGGCGTTAAAATCAAATTAAATAAAATCAGCCGTATACTTTCCTTTTGATTCAAAACTAGGTTTTGAATTATCGCGAAATCCGTGAAGCTAGAGGACGATCGGGTGCTGCAGCGTCGAAGAGCTACGAACGGCGCTCAGATCGGTGGTAGGCACGGCCAGTTCGGTGGTCGGAGGCGGGAGATCGACGGTGATGTTTGGCGACTCTTCTCTGGCGCGATTCTCGAGGTAGACGAGGCGATTGGGGGCGAGGAAGGTATGGATTTGTAGAGGGGAGTCAGGGCTTCAAAGTTTGGGTGGTGGCAGGGTCTGGTTCATCGTGGTGGCACTAGAATTTGGCCAGGAAGTGGAGAGCGTTTCCGCCGTCGCGATTTTCAATCGGGGGAGAGAGAGAGTTTGACCGTCCAATGAGAGTTTTTTATTTATTTATATATTTTAAAAATCCCAAAAATACCCCCTGTTCCACACGAACACCAATCCAAACCCAACGACTGTCGTCCCTAGCGTTTTACCCCCATTCCGAACACAATGGGATATGTTTCGTAGGCCCATTCGACTGTTTCAGTCAGTTTTCCTTCAAATTAAAATATATAACATTCAATATTTGATTTGAACGTACATTTCAATTTGCCAGGGCCACAAACTGATTCGAAAAATTCCAGAAAAATATTTTCTAGCTTCATATTGACAATACGGTCCTAACAAAACTAGTTTCGTCGAATTCTGAGACCGTTTGCAAAAAGGCCCATTTTTGGTCGATCCAATTTAACTATAATTGACCAAAACACATTTTCCTTTGCCACGCTCACATACTAGCTTCAAAAATTATGAAATTTGAAACCTAGCAATAACTTCACATCCCGGATCCAACAAAAGTGGTTTCGTCGAATTCCGAGGTCGTATGCAAAATGGCCAATTTCACGGGCTATATAAATTCCATAGCGACCTTTCTGAAAATTCATTCGGCCATAACTTTTGCTTTCCGCTATGAAAATTCGATTTTTCAGATTCGTTAGAAAGGTATTCACTAACAGATTTAAATATTTTTGGTTTCGCTAAAATCCGTTTTGTTTTGCACCCGGTACAGTCCGACAAAGTTTGAATTCAATTTTTGAAACTGCAGCGCCATTTCAGGCCTTGTTTATAATTATAATTAATTATATTCGTTTTCAATTGTCGATTCAAACTCAGTTTTCATTGCTATTATTTAAAATATTTATTTTAAATATTTAAAATCCATTATTTTAGCCAATTTAAAATTTTTAAATTGGTTCAGATTTTCTGGGTCGTTACAATCTCCCCCACTTAAAACTTTTCATCCCCGAAAAGGAACAAAGTCAAAAGTGGTTTGATAAATCTATAATCACACAACACAACAACCAATCCAATTGTTTTCAACCTTTCAAAAATATACTAATCAATTCCTATACTCCTTTTAAAATCATTCAGACTATAGAATTTAGAAGTGCACATCCATGGAAAGAAACTAACAACAGAGTAGAGAATTAAATGGTAATGCAAAGTAGGGTAAATGTACCTTGCACCAGAGTCAATCAGAGATATCCACTCGGCATCTAGGATAAGCTTTCTGAATGCTCTCCTCAGTTTCCCAAGTACAATCTCGCGGATCTCGACTCCATTGCACTTTGACTAAGTGAACCTTCTTGTTCCTCAGCTCTTTGGTTTCTTTGCCGATAATCTTTAGCAGCTCTCTTCTCACAGCTAATTCTGGAGTAATTTCAATATCCTGCTGAGCTGCTTCTTCCACGATCAAGTCTGGATCATGAACGTGCTTTCGAAGTTGAGATATGTGAAATACATCATGAACTCCAGGCAACCAGACAGGCAATTTAACCCTATAAGCGAGAGTCCCGATCCGTTCTAGAATAGGAAACGGACCAATGAATTTGGGTGCCAACTTTCCAGTTTTACCGAACCGGATAACTCCTCTCATCGGCGATACTTTCAAATATACATAGTCGCCAACAGCAAAGGATATATCTCTTCTTCTTCGTCGCACAACATTCCTTTCTTATGGAGATCTTCATACTGATAAGCCATGTATATCATTTCAGAAAAAGGAAGCTTCACATTCCTCATTACACTATTCTGATATCTCCTTTGCAGGCCATGAATAAATCTCAGATTTTTCCTCTTTGGATCTTGAATCAGATGAGGAGCAAAGTGAGCAAGTTCGTTGAATTTCTTATGATATTCTGGGTTGGTCATATCACCTTGTATTAGATAAGAAAATTCATCGCATAATCGCTTGGTTGCTTCGGGAGGAGTAAATCTTTCTAAGAAAATCACTTTGAATCTGTCCCAGGTGATATCACCTTCTGGATTATCTTTAATAACTGAATCCCACCAAAACAAAGCTTCTTCTTTGAGTGCCCAAGACGCCAGTAATCTTTTCTGATCGTCTCTCAGCTTTAAACCCTCAAAGATTTTCTCTGCAGAACGAATCCAAGCTTGTGTTTCCATAATGGACTCCTTGCCTAAGAATGGCGATCCACCCAGATTTCGAAATCTCTTGAATAGAACTTCTATATCGGATTCTGGCTGCGGGAGCACAACTGGCTCATTAACTGGTCGAGCCATACGATTATTTCTTCTGTTCCTGTAACTCATTTTCTAGTACGTCTGCAATTAGCAGACAAAGTGTCAGGTCAACAGAAAAGATATTTCAAAATATAGAGACAAATACTTCAATGTAAATGTGTCTACCGGGGTGTATTCCATTCTGCTTTACTTATACTAGGATATTACTGATCCTATCTATATAGAGTTACCCGTCCTAGAACACTACTGGTTCTATTTCCGACGAGTTCGTTCAAATGTTATATTCCAGAACTAAGCTTAACCAAAGCTCTGATACCAAATGAGACGACCCCAAACCCCGTACTGACGGTGGCAAGGGTAATCCGTGGAATATAACACAGAAACAGATAATAGCAGAACAGAATAATTAAATACACCAGATAATAAACAATAGAATATACTGGATAAACGTAATCATCAGAGTTACACAGTATACCAGATCTTACTTAGTACAAATACAGTACAGCTATACATAAATGTCTACAGCGGAAACAAACAAAATATGTACAATAGGAGCTGAACAGCATAAAAAGAGATAAATGATAGAATCCATCTTCAGCTCCAGCCATCCAGATAAAGCCTGCTAAACCTGAATACAAGGCTGCCCGTGTAGAAAAAGGGGCACCCGAGTTTGAAAGTGAAACAAACTACGAGTCAGTCATGGGACTGGTATGAGAAATCTACTCAACACATATATAATATGGCTAACCACAGGACCACGCCACTTTCGTGGAACGGGTTTACTCCATTGGATTGCCAGTGCTTTAAAACAAATCTTTCTTTTAAACATCGCTATGCTTTTTATAAAAATGAAGCCGTTATAAGACTCAGTTCCCATCACATAATGCAACGCAAACCGGAGGATAGAGTTTTTACCTTATAACGGCCAAAATATGCTTGATACGAATAAACAAAGGCATTTGATATTATTGCTAGTGTTTATATGTTTTGAAAACAATTTCAACTCATAACTATCAATCATAGGCGGCATTAATGCCCCATACCACTATGTCGCCATATATAGGTGTACAATCAAAACCGCACAGTCACATATTTGGGAATTGGATTTCCGTCATGAACAAAGGCAAAAGATAGTCCTTACCGAATTTGTGACTCTCTAGCCCGAGCCACAGGCACAGCCGCAACCGTACCTTGGATCGTCAGGGCCGGTCCACACGAAGTGGATTATAATGCCTGAATAATGCGTTTCTCCGCCCTTTGGGGCGTAAATGAGCCAACGAATGACTCCATCGGACCCGGATCGTCCGATCAAACCGAGGCGCCTCGCAACAGCAACAACCACACAGGTGAAAAGTATATAAATGTCAGGGCTGGTAGGTCACTGACACCACCCTAGCTAGAAAGAAAACGCACGTCCCCTCTGAGGTCCTGCTCCCGTTTCTGGTTCATACCGGGGTGTGAGGCTCGCGATTTCACGTTATACACAAAGCTACGCCACACCGGCGGTGCTTTGGTCATCACCACAAGACTTTGCTTTTCAACAGAAGCCCTGATCACTGCATCTTAGCATGCCACACAGGCAATTCATGCCATGCGACTGATGTCCATCGATATACAACCTCTGAGCTCGTGCGTTTCAGAGAAGGGCGTTAAGCGAAAGAATAAATTCTCCACCGCCAAACAGATGTATATTCAACAGAGATCAATCAACACAGAATAAAATCCAATGTCAGACACACAGTCCATTTACAAGTCCGTTCTAGGTCTGAACGAAACCGGAGGCACTAAATACCTCGCAAACCCATCGATCACCACGTACGTCTGGACGATCACCACTCATTATCCGTATTTCGGGATGCCTCCCAATCAGGACCTCGGTTACCATCCAAACGAGGTGAAGATCTCCGGTCTTCGACCATCGTCTTCATCTTCGACTTTCAATCGTAGGTCAATTATTTGAAATGAGAATTAACTCGGCCTTTTCAAATAATTTATGGATATTTAGAATTTCAAATCAATTTATTTCAATGGTTAAATCATTCGACAACACCAATTTTGTTCTTTAATGTAATTTTCACACCAACACATTCAACCATCAAATACCACATAAATCGAGCAAATTCAGTTTATTTCCATTCCATATCGTTTATGATATTTTATAACGATTTATCGCTATTTTTATTTATTTTAAAATAGCCAATTTATTCAAAACGACGCTTCGGGCCATAACGCGGCCGTGGCTCTGTTTTTCTTTAGATTTGATTTACACATATCTGAAAATCTAACCGTTGGATCTTCACAAAATTTACATCATTAGAAAGGTCTTTTCAAAACGAATCCAACGGTTCTAGTTTCGGGAAAATCCGACGGTCGGATCTCCCGGTACAATCGTTTGAAGTTTCGATTTCAAAATACGAACTGCAGCATCGTTATTCGATTAAATATAATTATATTTATATATATATAAATATAATCGTTTCTGGCGCTGTTTTTCTTCAGATTTGAATTAAACATTCCAGACAATCCAACTGTTGGATTTTTACAAAGTTGGTTCCGTTGGAAAGATATTTCCAAGGCGAACCCAACGGTTGCGGTTTCGGGAAAATCCAATGGTCGGATTTCCCGCACTAGTTGTTTGAAATCACGGTTTTCAAAACACGAACTGCACGGCCACGTTTCGTTTTATATTTTATTTATATTTATATATTTATATAAATATAGTTCATTCAACAATTTCAATATCGTTTTTACTTCAAATATTTCACTAACGCCTTTAAATTTTGGAAAATTTCGCCATAACCTCCTTTGTACGGGAGGGGCTGGGAAAATTCCCAAATAGCCACACGGGCGTCTCATGTCGAAAAGAAAAAGAAAAAGCCAAGCGGCTAGCCAACAGGCTCATAAAATCATCACCCAAACAAAACAGTAAATGTGTACCTATTTATCGGGCACAAAATTTTATTCCTCTTCTCTAGCCTCTTTGCTATAACCTGTTCGATAAATATGCATGTACATATATATAGTTCTTATCACTTATCATTTTCCATTCAACTTCATATTTGATTCCATTTGGTTTAAAAACACCATTCATTCTAATGTTGCATGCATAGGCAAAAATCATATCATTAGCTAATTAATGAATATTTCAACTCATGCATATTTATTTGAACGAGTTGCTATTTTTAACACTTCACATTTCAACAATTCATGTATATAATAGAAACGTGATTTTTATTGTAAAACAGTTCATTTCCAAAACACTATTATTTTATATAGTGTATATAAGTGATAAAAATAGGATTTTTATTGTTAAACAATTCATTTCCAAAACACTATTATTTTATATAGTGTATATAAGTGATAAAAATAGGATTTTTATTGTAAAACAATTTATTTTAAAACAAGGTCACTTTACATAGCTCATATAGATGATAAAAAGGTGATTTTTATTATAAAACAATTTATTTCAAAATGTGAATACCATTCAACACATGAATTTCAATTCAACGAATGAATATCGATTCAACACATGAAGGTTTTCTATAGTTTCTATATATAGATAAAAGTGTGATTTTTATATTTAAAACATGAATACCATTCAACACATGAATTTCTAATCAACGAATGAATATCGATTCAACACATGAAGGTTTTCTATAGTTTCTATATATAGATAAAAATGTGATTTTTATATTTAAAACACGAATACCATTCAATACATGAATTTCTAATCAACGAATGAATATCGATTCAACACATGAAGGTTTTCTATTCAATGAATAAATATAGTTTCAGCAAATGAAAATAATTCAAACACATGAATATTATTCAAAATTTCGGCAGCATAACGGCAGGGTAGTTAAAACCGGGACCGTCCCTAGTACGGCTCCTCGCTCTACCTTAAAACCTCGCGGTTTTTGACAATGGGGATCATGCATCTAGTTCGCACGCAGGCGGCATGTATATATTTATTTCATTTCCACAAACTAATCCTATGTGGTTTCAACCAAATATTTCCCAACCACAAATGGGTATTTTTTTTCAACCACAATCAATCAATATCAACCACAAACAATCCCAAACAACCATTCGCTATCAATCAATTTTCACACCAATCACAATCAATAAATATCGTCCATGGTTTGTGGACGAGGGGCGTATATATATATATATATATATATTTATGTATAGCAATTCACTTCTATTTCAACGAATAAATAATTTTTACAACGCATATATAACTTATACATCGAACATACAACTTATACAAAGCTTATACAAGAGGTGTACAACGCTTATATAACTCATACATCGACTATATAATTTATACTTTGTCGTTTTCCATATTGTTTATAAATTAGAAATCTCACATTGGGTTCCACTCCACCAAAAATAGCAGAAGGCTCAGAAAAATATGCGGTCTCTTCTAAAATGTAGAAGGCGTCCACACGGTCACGATGTTTCCTGTTTCATCGAATTTCGTTAACGAACGAAAAAGATATGATTTTTCAAAGGTTTGCAACGGTTTAAAGGTGTTAAAATCAAATTAAAT
>JASFAX010003416.1:0-42512 GCA_030737875.1 Allium sativum | reverse complement strand
AAAAGAAATTCTGAAGATACTCCCCATAAATCCTATATCTATCTATATATCCTGTTTAACTCTATACTAAAGTACTAATAAATATAACTCCTCCTAAATTTATGCCTATATTATATCCTAATGACTATATAATACTTCCTGAATTGAATTACCTTATGTTTCCCTCTAAATCTATAATTCCCAGCCTAAAAATTATAACTCCCCCTAAAATTATGACTATACTAGTCTAATAAACTGAAATAGAAGGACAATAAACTAAGCAAACCAATCAATAATTATAATCAATTCAAACAAGCAAGTCAATCCAAATAAGCAATTCAAACAAACAATTCAAGAAATCAACTCAAGCAATCAATTGAAAATATGTGTTAATGAAAAAATGGCATCCAATAATATTTCGTCTTCTTCTTTCTTTGGAATTTGTCAATCAAATCCACTTAATGGAAATTCTCGATCGTTTGTGGAGGTTTTTAAGCAAAATATTAATTCGCGTAATCCTATTTTTGTTGTGAATTCTGGCTCAAACCCTAATCGGGGTTTGGGAAATTGTTGAATATCAATCAAGCGTAATGGTTTTAATCGGAATTGTTTCAGTTATGGAGATTTATTTCACTTGGCGAAGGAATGCAGGAATCTGATTCACTGCTTCAATTGTGGACGTTCTGGTCATCGTAGGAACGTCTGTCTTGACTCTTTTCGAGGCAATTCGAATATGGAGTTAGTGAAATTCAATGTGTGGCATCTATGTTGGAAATTAAATGTTTTCTTGATTATTTTCGATGAGGTTGTATCTTTCCATAAGAAAGAAGGGGCGTATCGCTTACTGATGATGGGGTGGCATGTAGAAGAGATGGAGGATGGGTTATAATGGGAGAAAAAGGAGGATGTCGATGCAAGTTGTTTTTTGAATGGCAATCCACCTCTTCTAAGGCCGTTGGATAGAAAAGAACACGCTTTCTCCTTCTGCAATGATTTTCTGATGTTAAAGAACATCTTCTTGGTCTCTGTTTCCAGATTTAAAGAGAAAGAGTTCAGACTTTTGGATGACATATTGAAACATTTCGATGTTTTTAACTCGTCTATAAATTGTAAACCTATTTCGATTCATTCCTGGAGGGTTCAACAGAGCCCAATTAATTGATGTAGGCAAGAGGAAGGTATGGGGGTTCTGATAACAAATCATCGGAAAAACATTCGGCTATAGGTTCAATCTCTAATGTTGATGTTAATGTAGAAGCTGCGGAATTTTTTGATGTTAGACAGCCGATTGCTGATTGTGACAAAGTGGTTGTTTTGAACTGTGAGACTGATTTCGTTCAGGGGTTGGTTGAAAGTGTGATAGTAGGGAAACTTGATGGTGTAAGGTCATGCAGAAGTTTGAACCAATGTTGTTGGACCCATATGTTCATGAGTGTTTGGTTAATATTGAGATGTCTTTTGTTCATGGTTTGGATAATGTGGTCTTGAATGTTTTAAGGGAGAAGGAAGCGATGACTGGTTGTGACTGGATGGATATGCCACATTCCGATATTGACAGTCATACTGTGTTTACTCCTTTTCTAGCTAAATCTGTTATCTTCAAAGATGATGGTCTTGTTTGGAAAGTGGCGGATGATGTAAAGTTGTTTAACAGTTTCAAGGTTTTGGAGGATTTTGCAGATTATGACGAGCACAGGGTCAGACTTGAGTATGATTGGGTGGTTCTGATGGGGTATCAGCTAATGAGAATGTGGGTTTTTTGAAGGCTCCTTTTAAGTTAGCTGTTCAGGAAGAGTTGAATTTGGCAGCTAGTTTCAATGTTTGATTGGTCAGTGAGACAGGGCGTGAGGGGAATGTTTTGATGGAGGGTGACTGCATGGGAGAGGTGATTGCTGGGTTGAGGGGTAGTAGTGTTTTTTGTTCTCGTAGTTCAATTGTTTGTGTTGATGCTAGTTTGAAGAATTTGTTGGTTGGCGTTGATGGTGTGGATTCTAGCTGTCGATGTGAGGGTGGTAGTTCAGGGTACCTTGGAGAGATGGGCGACAATATTGTTGGGTTCTGTAAGGAGTTTGATTTTGGACAGTTTCTTGCGCAGGTTGATTGGGTGTTTGGGGCTTTGTGTAATATTGATGTGGGCTCTTGTGGTTTTAGTTTGTAGTTGGTCAATGGTGTTTACACTTTGTTTTCGAGTATATCGGGGTTAAGATTCTTATCTTTGATGTTGAGGCCGTGTTATGGTGTTTCCCGGTTGTTTTGTGAGTCGGGTTTGCAGATGTTAGATTCTTTTAGACTAAACATGGTTTCGATGGAGGATGGGTCGCTTGAGGTTGGTAGATTACTTTCTCCGGTTAGTGATGGGTCCGCTTTATTATCTAGGAGGGGGAGGCGTAAGAGAGCAGCTCCAAGTTTTGGTTTGGTCCGTCGCAGCGCAAGGTTAAGATCCCAGTCCTCTTCTTATCATGGTAGGTTCCCGAGTTCGAGTGCTAGCAATAACAATTCGAATTTGGGCTCAGGTATGGTTCCATTTTATGATAGTGATTAAACTCCTTTCGCTTTGGGTAGCCTTTCTACCAGCTAGCTATATTAGCTTGCTAGTGATACTGCATTTATTTTTACTGATATAGAGTTAGATGCGGATTACATTAGAAGTAGGGAATTAGAGAGAGTTAATTCTCTTAGATGTTGAGAGTAATTAGCTGGAATGTTAGGGGTCTTAATGTGCCCAAAAAATGTGATAAGATTAGAACTTTTTTTTATAGACTACCATATTGATATTGGTTTTCTTCAGGAAACTAAAATTGAGAACCCAGATCATTGCTTTTATTTGAGATTAGGTGGGTCTCACTTTCGTAGTTGGGCTTGTCTTCCGGCTGTGGGTACTTCCGGGGGACTTATGATTGGTTGGAAGGATAATCATTTTAGACTTGTTCAGAAAGTTTCTAACTTGTACTTATTGCATATCATTTTGGCCTCCCTTATGGACAATTCGATTTTGGGCATTTCTAATGTGTACGGCCCTCATACAAAATTAGAAAGGAGGATTTTATAGGTTGAATGTTCTGTTTTTAGAAATTTGGTCTATAATGAATGGATTGTGGGAGGAGACTTTAATGTCACTAGGTTTTTGGGAGAGATCACCACGTGAAGGTGATTCCTCCGATGTGGAGGAATTCATCGAATTCATTTTAAATAATGATTTGATTGAAATTCCCCTGAATAATAGAGCTTTTACGTGGTCTAATTTGAGAGATCCTCCATCTTTTGCATTATTAGACAGATTTTTTTATTAGTAGTGGGTTTGAAGATGGTTTGCTATTTGTAGAGTTAAAGGTTTGTCGTTTTTATATTCTGATCATTGCCCCATCATTCTTTCTTGTGATTCGAATTTATCTATTAGTAATAGTTTCAAATTCGAGAAGATGTGGCTGGTAGATTCTAGTTTTCATAGTTTAGTTGTGATTAAATGGAATTCTTTTTTTATTTCAATAATTTGTATTATGGTAATCCCGCTAAGATTTTTGTTGCTAAATTAGG
Organism: Allium sativum; assembly: GCA_030737875.1. Lineage (NCBI taxonomy): Eukaryota > Viridiplantae > Streptophyta > Magnoliopsida > Asparagales > Amaryllidaceae > Allium > Allium sativum. The sequence goes on along the minus strand of JASFAX010003416.1, from coordinate 38,999 downwards.
TAAGCTCGGATTTTTTTTAAGCGTTGGAATAAGTATATTTTTGGGAGTGCTATAATTAGGAAGGAAAAATTTTTGTGTGAGATGTTAGACTTAGATTAGACTAGTGAATCTAGAATTCTTAATTCCAATGAGAGAGATAAGCTTTGCAACCTTAGGCATGATCTTAAGTTGATCCTGCAAAAAGAAGAGGTCATGTAAAAGCAAAGCACCCGGGTTTAGTGGATTAAGTAGGGAGATAATAACACAAAAAAATTTCATAGTGTGGCTAATAAGAGGAGAAATAATAATTTGATTCATTCTATTTTTGTTGAGGATGTGGAATTGACTGTTCAGAAGGAGTTGAATGAGACTTTTACTAGCTATTATAAGCAGATTTTTGGTTCTAGGATAAAGAAGAGGATAAATGTTAGATGAAATTAAATTTATCCTTATTCTGACAGGATTGATTTAGTAGATTTAGATGAATCTTTCTCTGAGCAGGAGATATGGAAGGCTATTAAGGGGAGGGAGGTTTAAGACAGCTTGCCTTTCTTAGAGCTAAATTGGCTTTATATCATTTGGATACTTCAGGTGATATTTTTAGTTGGGGTCTAGACAAGGGTCTTTCTTACACTACTAAATCTATGTATAATTTTCTTAATTTTTCTGGGAATTCTATGTGTTTATTTAAAAATATTTGGAACTCCAATTCTCTGCCTAAAGCTAAATTTCTTATGTGGTTGATTATTCATAAGAAGCTTAATACGGTTGAGCTTTTAAAGAAGAAAAGTATTATTTTTGATGCTAAGTGTTGTTTTTGTGGTATTTTGGAGGAGAATGTTGAGCATTTATTCTTCTCTGGTTCTTTTTCCAATTTTATTTTAATTATGGTTTTAAGGATTTTCGTTTCCAGTCAGTTAATTTCCTTTAGTAACTGTGATCAGTATCGGAATTGTAGTAGATTTGATTATAATTCCAATCAAAGATATGTTTTGGATTCTTTAATGTCTATTATTTGTTGGTTCATTTGGTCGGAGAGAAACCAGAGATTGTTTCATTCTGTTTCTATTTCTGTTTCTGTTGATAATTTAATTATTAGGATTGTTACCTTCTGCCTGAATTGGATGGATAACTCCCACTATAAGTTATATAGTAAGTCTTGTTTTGGGGGGTATTTGCTTAAGGTTAGATGTAATTTGAGTTTATTTATTAGAATTAATAGATATTTTAGTTGTAATAGATTATGTATTTGTTTTTGATGTTTTGCCTTTTGTTTTCTTGTTTTTCGCTTCTTTCTTGTTTTATTTTATCTCTCTCCCACATATATATGGATATATTCTTAGAATATATTTATATATTCTTAGAATATATTTATATATACCCATATATATATATGTGTATATATATGTATAGTGTGTGTGTGTGTGTGATGTTTGCTAATGTGTTGGTTAATGTTTTTCAGGTCGAGGTTGTGGATTGTAGATGTGGTGCTTTGGGATAACTATCATTGCATGATGGACGTTGCTTGCTATGTTGTCTCTTAAGTGTGTTTTTGGAGAGACTTTTGTTTTGTTCTGTTTTTCGTTCCTTTTTGTATTTGGTTTGGAGTGACTAGTTTATTATAGGAATATATATACTTCAATTCGGGTGGTGGCCTTGCCGGAATTCGAAATTGGAGTACGATGGGCGGTGGTTTATCCATAGCTCATCTATCTTTTTTCCTATATATGAACTTAGTTAGGTCTTGCGTAGCTATTTTGGTTACCTTTTTGTGCTATAGTCTGAGTTTGTAAACTTTCATTCTTATTATTGTATATGTATGCTCTCTTCTTTTCAGAAGATCACACATTTTTGCTCAAAATAATAATAATAATAATAATACGTGTTAATAAACACTTCTTGAATCTTCAATTAATCCTAGAAACTATAAAACTCCCCCTTAATGTAATACAAGACTAAACCTATCCTATACTCTAATTCCCTTAAAACTATAATAAGACTTTAATCTAGACTAAGAAATAACTCTAATTTGATATCCTTAAAATTATGATATAAGCAAAGCAATTAAATCCAAACAATCAATCAATTCAAACATAAAACCAAACATTTCTTGTACTTCTATTTACCCTAAAACTTATAAAGCTCCTATCAACCATTAAGGAATTTTAACCATGTCAAGTAAGTCAATCAAGTTATTCAAGTCAAACAAATCAAAAAGACCAAACAAGTCAACCAATTTAATCAAGCCAAACAAGTCAATAAAATTAGTCAAGACAAAGTAAATATGTTATGTATACTAGTTATGTGTGGAGTTAAAGTTAACATGTAATGCAGTGTGTTGGTAATAATGCAGTATGACATACGCAAAACTATATGAAGTGATATATTGAATGAAATGCAATTTGTGATGTAAATGATTTTAATTTGAGATGCACTATAATGATGTATGATATGAAATAAGATGTAAAATGATATTATAGAATGATTTGATGATGATATGTATTTCTATAAAAGATACTTAAAGTAATATCTAACTATTATGTGTATAATAAATTATTTGAATCAAACAAGGATAATGTTAATTTATAGACTTAGGTTAATTATATTAATGAAAGTGATTGAAATAATAATAAAGATAAGAGTTTAATTATATTCATGATAAGTAGTAAAATATTCAAAATAATTATGGAGTTAAATAATATTAGTAGGGTAAATATAGTGAGAATTGAAGATCTTTTTAGATAGAATATAAAATTATATAAAGTAGACTATAAACATATATTCATAATAATATATAAAAACTGATTTTAAATTTAAACTTTAGAAATCCAAACATATTTATTTGATAGAGAACAATTTATATGTTAAAATTTAACAGAAATCTATAGTCATAAGAAGTAATATATAAAGCTATAATTTCTTATATTTAAACTATATTTTTAAGACATAAAAATCATATATATATATATATATATTATTTTCATACCAAAATATTTGGTTATATACTCAAGCTTTTATAAATCTTAATAAGAAGTCAAAATAAGTATTAAGTTACAAATAGTATTTGTGAAATCTTATTAACAATATATATGTTTAAACTATATATGAAAGATAAGTAAAATTATAATTTATAAAAATAAAAAATTATTTTAACTCTTATATCATATTATAATGTCTATATAGTTTTATTAATTTATATACATATAATATATATATATATATATATATATATATTGAAACAAGAAAATAAGTTGACATATAAAGTTAATAACTAGAATTCGAACTGGCATTTTCTAATTGAAAAGATGGAGGGAAGTTTGAAAGTTTAAACTCTTAATTCAAATTTTAAATTTCATTATGTCGACTTGACCATTTTTGTATGTCGAAATACATATCGAAAATCAAAAGATATATTGTTTTTACTTCTTGATTTTACATTATCGATTTTTTTTCAGGTTTAACTATTTCCTGAAATAATATTAATCCTAACAAACATCCAAAATTTATTTTATTATTTTATTAATATTTTGAATTTCAAATTTGAGTTTTAAAGTTATAAATTTCAAATTCAAAGCAAAGCAAACAAGTAAGACAATCAAAGCATTCATTCAACCAAAAAATTTAAAAATTAATTAAAGCGTACTTATTTTTGCAATCCTTATTTTTTTTTGTTCTTCCATTGTCATGAATTACACATACACATCTTCTAGAATTTGATGATGAAATGTGCTCCATTACGACGGGCTTGTTTTTCGGGTCAGGATATTATATTCATTTGCTGAATTTGAACATCGCATGAGAAATATATCGAAGATTTAGTAGTTTAACCAACTTGGCGCCAAAATTTGAATTTGAATTTTTAATTTTGAATGAGTGAACACTTCAACTACTATATAAAGGCCCAAAAGTCACGTCTTCTCACAATCTCTTCTCTTCTTCTTCTTCTTCTCATTTTTCACTTTCAATCAAACTTTCAAGAGGCATAACTTCTTCATTTCTTAATTAAATTGGACGAAATCAGCGGCAAATCGAAGAGGAATTCAAGGACTACGATCTAGTGACAGTTTGGGGATGAATTTGGATGGTATTGGGGTGCAGTAAGTCGAAACAATAAGAGATATGTATGAAATCCCGTAATAGTTTTTCAGTTTTGCATAGCCAACTTCAAATAGTCATATCTCACTCAATTTTGATCGGAATTTGATGATCTACCCATCAAATCGACTGAGAGAACGTTAACTAAAATGTGGAAAAGGATTTGAGATAAAATAGTCTAACCTGTGGATGTAATTTGAAGATATTGTTGACAGTTTTGGTTTCCTTCTTTCTTTATTCACCAAAACTTCATTTGATCATTACTTGATCAATTCTTGACGGATTTACATGAAACCAGTGGCATTCTGAAGAAAATGAAGAGAAGTACAGTATTGAATTACTTGAAGACGAGAACCAAAAGTTTCTACTTATCTGGTACCCATTTCTTTATTGATTTACATTGTATATTTCCATTTCTTCCTCTTGATGACTTTCACCAACCGTCATTACTTTTCTTCAATTGTCCTTCAGAATTTGAATTCTCAACACCTATGTAAACCAATTCAGAACAATTGTCAGCGATTGCGGAATGGATCGTTAAGGAAAAACAAACACTAGAGGGGGTGAATAGTGTTTTTGAGAATGTAAACAAAATCTAAAATTTATGTGAACTACTATATGAATCAAACACCACAGAGACAATCACAGACACATAATCAAACATAAAAACAAATATAAACAAAAGTAAAGTGCAAAAAAGAAAGAACACACCGGATTTTATACTGATTCGGAATTGATCCTACGTCTAGTCTCATGCAACGCTGGGTTGCGTAGAGTTTTATTACTATATAAATAGCCAATTACAACCTCCTTGATTTCACGGCTATAAGGGATACCACTGATTCCAGCCTCCTTGATTTCACGGCTATAAGAGGTATCACCGATTACTCATTCTTGATTTCATGACTACAAGGGATACCACCGATTACTTACACAACCCAATCAATTACAAGAAACCCTATAGCTCTTCAATAGCACTTGATTCAGAGAGTAATGAGTAGAGAGTGTAGAGAGAAGAAGATCAGTGAAAACAGAATTCGGCAGAGTATAGGTGTAGAATTTATAAAAATGATAAAGAATAACGGTGTTATGAAAAAGAGGGGAAAGGGAGAAGAAGTGATTAAAAATTCGAAATCAGCCTCTTTTTATAGTGCGTGAAAGGTTGCAACGCTTCAGAACTGTCACAAATAGTGAAAAGACACTTCCTTTCAAATTTGAAAAAATGACAGTTATATGTCGACATCTATATATATGTAATTCGACATATATATGTGTAAAATTGAAATTTGAACATTTTTCAAGTGTTTTGATATAAATATAATTCTGGAAATTCTTGTATTAAAATATAGTGTTATAAATGAATATTATAAAGTAGAAAATCATATGAAAACATAAATATAAACTATATAAACATATTTACAAAATTGTAGAGTTTAAAACTAAATAAATATAAAGTATATAAAATATAAATCTATAAAACTTATAAAGTATAAATCTATGAAACTTAAGTTTAAAATTAAATAAAAATAGAAAGTAAAATAGAGAGGAAAGGGATTGAAGATAGAATTTGAAAACAGAATTTGGGAAGAAAATTTTGAAATTAATTTGAGTTCGAACTTGACGTGCTATTTAGAGTCTTACATAATCTAGACTCTGCAACTATATTTATCTTTAACTCTTGAAATCTTGAATACTTATGAGTCTTTAAATATATCTGAATTTGGAATCTTTAACATCTTTAAACTGTATAGTCTTCAGTAATATTTCCTGTATATAAATCCTGCATATGTGTGTGTGTATATATATATATTCTAGATAGAGGTGTTAGTACATATTTTATAATCAATTAATATTGAAATAAGGTTGTCATCAAAACTCCATTCTCCAACAAAATATTCCGGAAGCAGGGATTATAACGATATCGTTATAATCAATGTCTTCCGTGAAAGAAGTGGACTGGTCAAATTGAATCTAAGGTTTGCTTAAGAAATGTTGGTTAAGATTAAGATGTGATCTTTGACTATTTCAAATTTGAGAATGTTGTTCAGTTAGGGTATGAGAGGTAATTATATCCTAACTTGATTGACTTCACGATTGACAGAGGGATGGTTAAGGTTCGGTAGAAAGGATTGGTTAGTGAAATGGTTAGTTAATGAATGATTAATAAGCCAAGTTATAATAACGATGTTTTATATAATATCGGTTTAATTTAAAAGGATGTTGGAAATGTTTTCCAAATATAATTAGAGATGTTTTCTAAAAATAGAAAATAAAATGATTTGGTTAATGAAAAGTTAATAAATGGAAATTGGATATGTTTTCCAATGTTAATAATGTATATTTTCTAAATTTAGGAAATAAGAGATGTGAAGGGTTGGAAAAAATTTCTGATGTTAACGACATATATTTTATGGAATATGGGAAATAAGGAGTTTGTGAAATTGGGAAATGATAATTTAATCAAAAATAAATTTAGAGGGCCCAGGATTGTTTGATAGTTGAATGATAGAATTTCCATTTGGGAATAGGATCATTGGTTGTATGGACGTTTCCTTTGATAGTTAAATCACCGACAATCAAAGTTTGTCAGTACGAAGAGATCGGGATCGGGTTTTTATCCGAAAGCCACTACGTATTGGCATAAGCGTTGCGAACCAACTTATACCAAAGATAATTGAAGTAAGGAGTAAAGTGTGAGGGCTATCCTGTTAATCCTAGGTAGAAATTGCCCAATATGGATTAATAGAATGGTGTCTTCAATTTGTCCAGTCCCATGACAACATACGTTGATGGATATGACAATGTGGCATTCGAAGTAAATTTTGGCAAGATGTTCTAAAAAGATAATCGTGACCTCAAGCCTCATCACTCGGGAAATGACAGAAATCGGGCAGGCAGCATGGCCAAGTGGGTCATTCCCATTAGGGGTATTATCACATGATCTAAAGAAATTTCATTTGCTTCTTATTTTATTTGCTGTTGTATGCTTTCAGCAACGGTTGCTGATCACAACCGTTGGTGATAATATGCTCGGTACACTCAAGTTAAATGAGTGGCTAGCCATGTATGGCCGGTTGCAAGATGTTCTTTTTGAACCCCAGTGTATCCCCTGTAGAGTACACTGATCAGAAGGTGGTTCCATACCTTGTCATAGTCGGAATCCAATCTCCAATAAGCGCCCTATGGTTTTTGGTTTTATATTATATATGGAGCGTGAGATGCAAGAGTTCCGCTAGATTGCTATTTATTTGATTTAGACACTATTATAATATCACCGAATTTTTATATCAAAAAGTGTTTTGGTTATCATATGGTAAAAATCATCCGTGTTTATGTGTGGATTGGTCTTACGATTATTTTTTCTTTCGAAAGGATTTTAAAAGTTAAACCAATGGTTGGAGTTTACTCACACCAGTCCAATAACTGACCCAGATTTTATTTTGTTTTGTTATACCCTAAACTCTTGGGTGCCCAAATTTGTGCGGGCAGTCAAGTGGTTGGGCTTTTTTTCAGATAAACTTGGAGGAGTTTGAAGCAGGAGGCTTCATCAGTTAGCTATAGACTATCATATTTTCCGCTGTGTACTATGTTGTATATGGAAACGAGTATGTATAACTGTTCCAGGAATAATTGTTGTGCTTTGATGATGGTATGCATATACAAAATAGATTTTGTATTTGAAGAGTTATGTTATATAATATATTTCATTCGTTCCGCTGTGAGATTTGCATTCTTCGTTTTCTTCTTTTCTAACTTTTCTTTCTATTTCCCATCCTTTAACTTCTTTCTATTAATGACTCGTATTTCTGTGCAATTTGGGTTGTACATGTTGTGTGATTAGTCAACTCAAAGGGTACAAAAATTCAGGCCATTACATGAAGTGCTACGGTAAAGAAGGAAGGCGGGAACATCTTTTCCATCATGCATAGGACTAATGCTATCCTATATTTAAGTTGACTAATCGATGAAGCATGCTTCTTTTTACTACACAATTGTCTAAATACTGCAGATAACTCTAGAAAAACAAGAACGAGATCTCACGAACTGTTGCAAATGTCAATCCTGAAGGCTCAACATAATACAAATGTGCACAAGGCCAAGCCCAAGCCTCCTCGGGCTCAACTCAGGTGCATAAGGAAATGAAACTCAAATCAGAAGTATAAGTGCAGCCAAAAATATTCAAGTGCAACTAGAAATGCACACTCAGGTGCTCCAACCAGAAATATATAAATGCAGTTAGGAAAATGCACACTGAAGCGTAACAACTAGAAAATGCACACTCAAAATGACAACTCTTTCATACATACACATATGTATATATACATATACATACATATATATACCAGTATTTAGGCACGTCCGTTGGACGTATGCATATATGTTTGAAACAAAGGTTGGTTTTGTGCAAAAGCAGGTGCAAAACTAAAGATCTACACACAAGCAAAATCAACTGTTTATCAAATATGCATGAGAATAAGATACCTTAAGAAATAACTAATGTAATATATAATTTGTACTCTTTTTTTGGCCAGTTTTTTCATAATAATAGTTGACGCATTTCATTATCACGTTTATTGGATTATTACAGGGCTGGTCAACCATTGTTACTGGCAAATTTCTAGAGGATACAATCTTGCACATAATTTAAATACTAAAGTTAGATATACCTGCATAAGAAGATCCAATAAACAAACTATAATTTTTCTATAACGCACAACAATTTCCTCAAAAATCACACACCTTAGTTTATCGAACAAAGTTTTTTAAAGTACATACACTTATATCACACAACTTAAACCAACATCCTCAGAAATCAGGCAATGCTATAATTCAGCAAAAATACTGAAATAATTTACAATGTTACTTTTAATCTGTTACAACTAAATCAAAAAACAAAAACCACGACAAATAAGCTAATCCAAAACTCTGACCATTTTTATATTTGTCCGATTGTCTGCTACCTGCTAACAACAATGCGTAAGAGTATATAAATCCAACAAAATTTTGCCTGATTGTAGTAAAGCCAGTAACAATATCCACTTGGTGCAGATTATTAATATTAGCTATTTGGTATGCAATACATTGCAAAATAAAACATTGTTGTTTTTGTTGAACGCAAAATTGTAAGGAATGCATGTTATAGTGATAGCCACGCCATAGCTAAGAACTATCGGAAGGGGGTGCAGAATGGTTATCGAAATCCTCCTAACATAGTTTTAGGAAAGGCCAGGCCCGCGGTCTCACTATTCATGATGAACAGGCTAGGAAAGCTAATCTGCAACTCAAGCAACCTATTCTAGCAAGCTATCCTACATATATTCTCAATGAAGGTATCTCTCACTAGTTGGGCTACCCCTTTTCTTTACTGACTAATTAATCACTACATCATTACATATGGATGAGATAAACTACACAAATTATTATTTTACCGTTCGAAGATAAAATAAAAAACAGTTAGTATACTGTTTAGTTTCAGAAGCACGAACAATACCTCATATTATGAACTTGATCCAAAACTCTTTAGCTTAAGCTCTTAGTTTTTTTGCAAGAGTCAAAAACAAAAGCACCAATCCTCGAAAATAAGTCTGCTCCCGAAAAGGCAACTAGTTTATGATTTCTTTAGCATCTGCAAATATAAGCCATCGATATCTTTGTATGTAACTAAGTATTAAAAATGCAACAAAGTTTGTAAAAGCGGTGGTAGCCTGGCAGGAGAGGTCTCCAGTCCAGTGAATATTTAAATATCAACAAATGAATACTATCAAGATGAGCACATTGAAGTATGCCATCGCAATGAAGGGAAAAAATTTGTTTGCTCATTGAAATTTATTTATTTGTTCAACTTATCTTAATCAATTACTATATGAACAAATGTAGGTTTGCACAATTTAATGCAACCAATATATTTCTAGTGAAATTATTAAATTATGACCATGATTTTATAAGTTCGTTATTTGTATTAAACCATCGACCAACATACATTACTCAAATTTATCTAACGGTGAACGAAAAAGGATAAATCAGAGAGAAATATTAATGCACAAAAATACAAAAGGACGAAAAGGCTTCTGAATGTACAACTGATTGCTTCATCTTCAAAGCAAAATGAGGCAGTTAATATTCATTAACCAACTAAAACTATGCAATGGTCAAATTGGAAATGCCCTTAATATCACCAAGTAAAACACGCTAGAAGCACAAATAACGTAGAAAATCAGCTGACTACTTACAACGAAAGATGGATATCACACTTATTTATCCTCCTTCCTATAGAACAATTCCCTCAATATCATTCCTTCAACCAATAAAATACACGAACCTAAAATGTATAATGGGTTTGTATTATTTACCACAAACATTAACTAAGTTGTGAATAATATATTAATACATCAATAAACTCTAACAATAGCTAATACTTCAATACATTTATAAGTGAAGACCAAGTAGATCCAACCATCATAATATCTCTTGCATAATAAACCTCTGTACTTAACTTCCTCTTATATAATAAATCTCAGAATTCAACGTATTAATCTCAAAATTAAAGAAGCAAAAATAAGTAATCAAACGAAATTAAACCTTATACTAATCAATTATAGATCTAAATTAAAATACATAGCCATAATAAATTACATGCGTATTGAGTTTCCACGTTTAGAGAACGGTTTCAATCTTACATTGAGAGGTAGACCTGGTAAATAGAAAATTTGAATTAGATACGTGTATAAATAAAATGCGACTCCAGTGCAAATTAATATAAGTCACAAATAGATATAATTCAATTCTAATAGTTCCAGTTCCATTGTTAACACTACGTAATCACCCATTTGTTCTGTTTATTCCAATGAATGCCCAACCCTCATTAAACATTTCATCAAATGAATGGACTGTGAAACCTAAAACATATGGTCATAAATGTTGGGTGTTTTGTAATGCTCCGAAATCGCTCGATTTCCGAAGAGACGGAAAAGCCTAGATTGTATGAGAACACGACGCATCGGAACATAGAACGACAGAACTTTTCACTGCTATTACAACAATATATATCATAGTACAAGAATATCAGAGCACAAATAAATATTACATAGCGGAAAAATACAATATCAAAGAATAAAATATATAGCAACGGAAATAAAAATGTATAAATAGAATGCCCAACGAAAATACATCAACTACCACAACTGAAAGAAATATATAGGTACAAAGCTTTCTGAATATGGCTCCAGCTGTAAACCAGGATCCTGTTAAATAAACATCTGCAAAACTAAAACTACTAGCTGCCCGTGTGGAAAATATGGGCACCAGAGTTTAGGTGAAAAACAATAAACTTCGAATCGGTCATGGAACTTGTATGAGAACTAAAACAGCTATTAAATCTTTACTTTAATATAGAGTACATCATGGCACCACGCCGTATGTCACGGAACGGGTTCACTTCCATGAATACTCTAAAATAAAACAATTTGTAAACAACGCAATGCTTTTTGGAAAACTGAAGCTATTATAAGACTCAGGTCCCATCACATAATGCAAGCCGGAGGATAGATTTTCACCTTATAATAGCCAAACATGCTTGATACATTTTAGAACAAATCATTTTGATATCACTACAAGTGCATTGTGTCAAAATAACACCAAATATAAATGTATCAATCATAGACGGCATCATACCCTATCCTACTATGTCGCCATATAGGTTTACAACTAAAACCGAATGCTCGCATATTGGAATTTGGATTCCATCTATGAGTCGAGGCAAGGGATCTTCCTCATCGATTTCGGATCACCTCTAGCAAGATGTCTAGGATCACACCTATGGGCAACCCTTGGTTGGCATCAGGGACGGTCCACACCTAACGTTTGTGGATTATTTATTCTTGAACAGTACGTTTCCCGGTCCTATAGGTCCTCTCTCTCGAGCCTTTTAGTTGGCTCTATATCCGAGGCGCCTCGCAATCCATCATCCACATAAGTAAAAATGTTTGGGATCCATAACATGATACCACTTCTAGCTAAAAAGAAACGCATGTCCTCCCTGAGGTCCTCATCCCGTTTTTGACACACACCAGGGTGTGAAACTCGCGAATTAACATTATACACAAAGCTGCGCTATTTAAAGCCATTCTTTGATCATCAACCACAAGACTCTGCTTTTCAACAAAAGCCTTCATCAATTGCATCTTAGCATGCAACATTGTCAATCCATATCATACCATTGATTTCTGCCAACATATAATCTCTAAGCTCGTACGTCTCAGAGAAGGGTATTAAGCAAGAGAATAAATTCACCACCACCAAACAGACATATATTTAGCAAAGATCAACGAATATAACACACAATACAATGTCAGACATAATCCATTTACAAGTCCGTTCTGGGTCTGAACGAAACCAAAGGCACCTTATTCCTCATCTCATATGTCCAATACAGGAGAGAGGTCCTCGCATATCCGGTCGATCTCCAAGTACGTTTGGATGATCGCCACTTATTACCTTATCTTGGGGGATTATCCCAATAAAGACATCACAATAATCCCTTTGATGTGAAGATCTCCGATCTTCAATCGCCGTTTTCGTATCTTTGACTTTTAGTCGTCGTAATAGTTATTCAGAATGGGTTAAACCCAGTCTTTCCAAATAACTCACGCATCTTATAACCATGTGATATACAAAAATAACACACATTTCATTCCAATCCAAAATATTCTTTTATTCAAATATTCATAATCTTTAGGAAAGATTCCCATAAATTTTATCAAAGATAAATACTTTTAAACTTATAGTTTAATCTTCCATTGATATCATTACAAAAGGTTCCATTTTATCTTTTCACAACATAAACCAAATCAAGATCCAAAACTAGTCGGAATTATCAAGCCTTACCTAAGTAGTCATTTATATTAATGCCCAATCCCAACCTATTCATCCCATGAAGCAAAACTGGTGGTACTCCATATTTAACACCCGTAGTGTTATCGATAACTTTAATTACCATTTATTGTTTCAAATCTAATTAAAGATTTAACTATCGCATGGAGTAAAACTGGTAGTACTCCATCTCGATCTTTTCTCTTGTTTGATAAATTTAATTATCTCTTTTTATGTTTCAATCTAATTAAAGATTCATTAAAAATCTAGTTTAGTTTTAATCACAAAAATAATTATTTAATGATTATTTTTATCTGGAATTTTATCTTCCCTTTACTTGGGTTAAAGAACAAATGTCATTTAAAAGACTACTTGCAGTAAACCCAAAATCATCTTCCATTAATATGGAATCTTCACGGAATTCTGAACAATTTATAATTGATATAAATTTCCATATCCGACCAATACTATGAGTGGAATAATGGCAAGGCATTTTAAATTCCATAAATAGTAAACGCATTCCTTCATAGAAACTCATCTCGATAATCGAATTCAATTCAATTCCAATTTAATTAACTAAATTGAGGAACTTTCTCCAAACCTTAATCAAAAGATTTATTCCATTCATAACTGGGTTTAAGAATCGTATTAATGAAGATACCATTCACAACAAACTCAAATCCAATTCATCATTTCTAAAAAATCATTAGATTATTATTCTGGTTATTAACTAGTTTATTCGGATAAAAAATATCTTTTATCTTTTCAAATATGGAATTATCTAATCCAAAATCTTTCCAAATCATTTATTATGAATTTACATAATTTGTTCATATTTTTAATTATTTTAATAAGGCACTTACAGTCGGTTTCCAATATCGGTCACCGAATTGCATCCATATCGACCTTTTCCAAAATTGATTTGGACATATTTTAAAATCTAACCGTTCAAATTTAAATCTCATATATTCATTGGAAATATCTTTTCGATACGAGCCCAACGGTTCCGAATTTAGGAGAATCCGACGGTCGGATCTTCCATTATGTCCATTTCAAGTTAACGGTTGAAATTCGCGAACGGTCGTTATGCGACACGTTCTATTCAAGCCATTTAAATATATATAATATATTTAGTCGATTTCCATTTAAAAATATATTTTATAAAATGTTTATACATTCCTTTCAAAATGATTTCACTTACATTACCAATTTAAATTAAACTTGAACATTGCATTTTATTATGATATCAATTGGTAAAATTTTCAAAATCTTATATTTTGAAATTCAATCTTCTAGATATTCATTTTAAAATCGATATCGAAATCCGTTCGAGTTAAAATAACATTTATATACTTAACTCGGCTTCACATTTTTATATTTTCGTGTCAATCCAAAATCGAACATCAAAATCAACTTCTAATTCTCATTGAATATTACATTATAAAAATGTTCACATTTATTCCGGATTGGAATATAATTTCAACCAATATCCATAAAAATAAATTTATATGGGTTACATTCATCACTTACATCCAACGATAGTTGCAAACAACTATCAACATACAAAATGACATCCAATGTGCATTTTATTTTCATATAAGATTCAATCAAATAATTGACGCTTACATAAATCCGTTAATCAATCGATTAACCACAATTTCACACAAGGGAGATGTGTGAGTTAAATATCATCCCAAGACCCGTGTGGGGTTTTCAACCAACAATAGTTATTCAATGAATCATCACCCACATACAATGCACAAATAGTAGTCATAAATAAATAAATAAATAAATACTCAGCTACCAAATGTCATTTAAGGTGCCACAAGTGTCCATCCACGGAGTATGAAATGCGAGTGTCACATATTCATACTACGCTTCTAATGCAAATGATTTGTGAAGAGTTCATGTGTTGAACTCCAAAAAGGATATTATAACTATATGATGCAATTTTTAACTTGCTACTTAAAATGCATAACTAACTAGCTACTCTAATGTACTAATTTAAGATAGAAGTTCTCACTCTAAATAATTAAGATGGAAATTCTCACCCAAGCTAAATCAAACACCGGAACACTTCTAATGTAGAAAATTCTTCGCCATGCTTTCACCGTTTATCGCTTTTCTCACTCGAATTCGCCATTGACTCTAGAATTTGTATACGACTTCTAATCTTCACCACACTTTGTCACTAGTACAAATGCGTCATTTCGGACAATTTTTGCCTAGTGCACTTTCTTCTCAAAACGCTTCGGATCGCCAGAAACCGCAAATCTTTGCTCCAAAACTACAAACTTCAAATGCGTTTTGTAAGAAGCTCCGAACTCCTAAATTCAATTGTGATATTTCAAAATCATAGAGAAAAATATGATCTACGACTTTGGTCTTGAAGAGACTTGGCCATAAATGCACGGATTGAAAGATATTGGCTAAAGAAGATGAGGGTTGTTTTTCAAAATGTAAAAATTGAAAAATAGGGGATTTTAGCCGAGGTGGGGCCCATGGCCGGAGCTGGTGGCCTGAATGGCGGCGTGGGGGGGAGGGTTGACTGGTTGGAGGGAGGGTGGTGGCGGCGGCGGCGGAGGTGGTTGGTGGCGGCCAGGGTTTAGGATTTTGCAATTTGAAGAGAGAAAGAGGAGGAGAGAGAGGAGAGGAGGAAGAGAAGGAGGAGGCGAAGGAGAGGTGGCTGACTGGTCAGCGGGGAAGGGCGGCTGCCCTTGTGGAAGGGAGGAGGCCATTAAAGAAGAAGGAGGAAGAAAAGTGGAAGACGAAAATAATGAAGAGAGAAAGGAAGAAAAGAGATTATATGCTTGTTTCTCTCCGATCGTCCAAATACTAACAATCTCCGTTTACGACGAATTTCGGATACAATATAGTACACTTCAAGATGAATCCAACAAACTAAGTTTTGTCGAATTCCGAGTTCGTTTTACCTTCCGTTTAATTTCTCAAACAGGCTCAAATAATGTTCAAAAAATGCGATTTTAGCTTACCTTTTCTTCTTGCACGCGCACACGCTAACTCCAAAAATTATGGCCTTTAGGATTTAACCATTATTTGACGATACGAATCCGAAAAAAAATAGAATTGAATTCTGAGATCGTCTCAATGATGTTCCATTATAAACAGATCGCCTGTTTTTGAACAAATGGTTTTGCGTCGCACGGCCACATACTGACTCTGTTTGACGCGCATTTTGGAACTCAACAATGATTTGTCATTATGAATCGAAAAAAAATTATCTCGTCAAATTCTGAGCTTCGTAGTAAAATTTCACTTTTTAAGGGCTATGCGATGATTTAAAAAATCGAATTTTTAAAATTTTCAAAAACAAAGGTTATAAATTGATTTAATAATTTTACTGAGTTTGTTCTAAGTCAAATAAAGTATAAAAATTAATTTTAAACTAATTCTCAAATTTTATTTAGTAAAAATAACCAATTTATATTCACAAATTCATTAAAATAGCTTAAAATAAAATTTTAAATTGGTTCTAAAAATACGGGTTGTTACACGTTTAACCATGAAAGTGATCAAGAACAAAAGTAGCACTAATCTCTGATGAACAAAATGAAGATATGGTGAGATGATTCCAATAAAATTTGATGGCCTTAATTGCCAAATCTCAAGTGTCTATCTGAATCAATTGTCATTCTATAGTATTTGCACATACCCTCAACTTAGAATTATGTCATTCTTGTAGATTTTAAAATGGTTAGATTAGGAATTGAAATCAACAAATGAAGGTTATTACCTATAAAGCTTCATTATTGGAGATTGGTTGCCCAAATCATAAACAGTGGAAGCGTTCAGTGTTTAAATCGGAGAACGAAGATGGCTTGAAGGCACACTGAAGACAACAAAATTAACCAAAGATGATGAAGCTTTTATTCTGAATTTAATGGTGAGATATTTTCAATCTTAACTTCCAAACTTAGGAATTTAATTTTTCTATAAAAGTTAAATATGAGTTGAATCTAAATCTATTCAAAAAGCGAGGGAATACAAAAATTGTTTACACCCGTTGAAGAATGTACTTTTTTCAAGCAAACATTGAAGAATGTACTTTTTTCAAGCGAGGGAATACAAAAATTGGCTATGAACATGATTTTACAAAGTACAAACATATATATTTTGGTTTTGTTGAAAAAAGATTGCAAATATTTTTGCTGTAAAGGCAAAATGCTAAGCGAATTTACCGAAACATAAATAAAAGTTTTAATCGGCAGCCGTGTAGTCTAGAATAAAATCAAAAGTTTAAAAAAGTAGCATAAAAATTGCAGCATGTTGTTATCAGCATTAATCAAGCTAAATTTGAAATCTTCAACTGAATCTCTAACACCATCATAAAAGAATGCACTAAATTGTGTAAGTAAAGAGCAAATTCTATAACCAATAATTCAAAACGGCATGCAGATGAAGCAAATTATATACCTTTAATGTGTTTCCTTTGTTTTAAGCAGACATCCATAATCAAATTCCCCAACTGGTATTCAGTTACGAAGTTTTCTCTCATTTCTTTAGCAGATAGAAGAAATCTAGCCTGTAATTGCAACTGATATTTAAGTATAATGAAATAAGATAAAATCATGCATAAAATAATATCATACCGGTATCGATTTATTAAGATTTCTCTATTTGCTTTATTATACTGACAAAATCTAGTCTTCCTAGACATATAATCGTACAGAAACAAAACCAGATACAATTATGTATAAAAAATAGCATAATGAAGCAATAAATTAATTGGAAAACAGAGGATTACCTGCTAACAAAATTGTATATCTGGTCGACCCGACTGGCTCCGCTTCAATGCAGAAACATCAAGCTGGTACTTGCAATAATTAAATCAGAAAGTATATCATTCTCATTCATCAACATTTTAGATGTGGATGAGGTATACAAAAAACAACAAAACAAACAGCAAGATGTTAAATTAACAAATCTTAACTGGAAAACTGAGGACTACATGCTGAAAAAATTGTATATATGGTTGATCTGATTGGCTCCACTTCGATGCAGAAACAGCAAGCTGCTGTATGCAAGAACTAAGTCAAAAAGTTTATCATTTACATTCGTTAACATTTTAGATGTGGATGAGGTAGACAAAGAACAACAAAACGAATAACAAGATGTTAAATTACCAAACCTAAAACGACATGTCTGAATGTTGGATCTGAAGAACCAAATCTTTATTCCATTGGTCAAGTGTAACCTAGAGCAGTTACAGTAAATTAATAGTAAGATTTATCAAGAAGATTGGAAGTATTAAAATAAATTACCGCTGATGTCAAGTAGTCCACTACCAGATCTGCAGTAGAGTAGCAGATCCGAGGAAAGGCTGAAATTGTACAGAAGATCTAACCATTGGTAGCCATATCTAAATTAAAGTAGCAAATCGGATGGGAGGATGAAATTCGATGATGGATTTGACCATTGGTCGCCAGATTGGAAGGAATTTGGAGGGGAGACTTAAGCATCGGTCGTTCGGCTGGAGGAGGTAAAAGGAAGCCTGTGGATGTGAACCGGAGATGGCAGCAAGCGATGAAGGAAGGCATCAAGGTCGAGGAAAGGTAGAAGACTGATTTAGGTAAGGGTTAAGAATGAGAAAGAAAAGATGTGGAAAATATGGGAAACGTGGGGAACAGACGAACCTAATGTTGAAATGATATGGAAAAGGCAGGTCGAATAACCACAGAAATGGGAGAAGGAAAGATGTTTTTACCCTCGAACCTAATTTTCTGTAAGGTCAACTTGTGAAGAGGGAAAGGAATGTTTTTGGAAATGCATAAAAGCTTCACCACCCTAAAAGATTTTCTTTATTAGTAGAGATATATACATGTATGTATGCATGTGCAAAGTATAAAATATGCAGGTAGCAAAACAAACAACTCACAAACCAATACTATAAATATACAAGTGGCCAAAGACAACAATTTCAAAGTCGAATCATATACAAAATCAGTAAACCAAAATGGAAATCAGATTCAGGCCACACACTGCAAGGTAGCGCACACACTGCTTTGTTCATGGCAGTGCAAACACTGCCTTGTTCATGGTGAAAATGTAACTCAAAACGGTTCAGAAAACGGTTCAAGCTCAAGTAATTAAAAATGGTTCTTCTTAAAACAATTCAAGGCAGTGCACACTGCCCTGTTCAAGACTATAATATGGCAAGCTTCAGGGAATCAATCAAAGCAATTTAACAATTGGTTCAAGCTCAAGGAAACCCAAGCATGGAAGTTCATGCACACAAACAACAAACTAAAATTGTAACATCCACACATATATACATACATATGTATGCATGGATATAGTGGAATCAAAATAACATTCACACATATACACATACATATGTATGCATGGATATAGTGGAATCAAAAGAACATTCACACATACATATATATGTATATACATGGAAGATATTTCACAAACTAATACAATGCAACAAGATCAACAATCCAGCAAGGAATATGGGTAAAGGTACGCAAACACAAGTGCAAGTGTGCATTGCCTTACAAGGCAAAGCATCGATGCAAATGATAAAGTCGAGTACAACAACAATGAGTATGTACATATATACGAATATATGTATACATATACATTAGCATCAAAAATTCATCAACCATTAACAAGTTTACTCATCAATATAAGAAATAGAACGATCAATCAAGAGAAAAATAGTTCAAGCATCAACAAAGTAAATTTAGGAAAAATTAAAAATAAATATATTCTAGATGCATTTGATTGCCACTACGATGAAATAGCTTGCCATGGGAAATCAAAGTCGGGATTTAGATTCAAGAACACATGTGCTAGAAAAGTCAAATGCAAATCTAGCCTCTTTTATTTAGAATATAATTACGAACAAACATATATATAATATTTGTATACTCGTATACATACAAACATACATACATACATACATACGTACGTACGTACATACATACATACATACATATAAAGGTAGATAGATTATATACCAAGTTTGTGTTGCAAAGGCAATCAGAAAAAATCAGTCTGTTTTTGGGATATAATTCTTTTCAAGCTGCTGCAGTAGTATATGTATATGGAAATATACTTTTCAGGTATAAAGAAAATAAGTCTAAATTGCAAACCAAACATCAACCAATATCAGGCAACAAGATCCACAAACGTCAGCCAATATCAGGTGTAAAGCAAACCAAACATCAATCAATATCAAGCAACAAGATGCAAGATCCATAAAGTCACAAAGTAAAATGCAAGAAGAACCAGGTGAAAGCATCAAGAATTTCGAGATCAAAATCATGGGAAATAAAGTAAAAAAATAATTCTTTTCAAAATCAAAGGACGAAATCAACAAATATGAAGGCAACAAATCAAGGAATCAGTTATAGAATATATGGCAACAAATTCGTCAATCAAAATAAGACAGTAAGGGTTTTAACCCTATAAATTTCACCCATTCATCATTGGTAAATATCCAAATCGATACAACACAAATTAAAAAGGTAAAAGTACGTACCTTTCTCAATTGAGCTCGACAAAGAGGAGAGACGACTAAAGCTACACACAATCGAAGCAAGGATGAAGTATTCGCACATCAAAGTCGCGATTTGATAAGAGACGAGAAGCCCTAAATTACCAGCATCCACCCATTTCCAACATCAAAGTCGCGATTTGATAAGGGACGATAAGTAATAGAAGAGGGAACGTGGTCAATTTGGTTCTATCGATTTGGTTTTGAGAGTAAGATTAAAGGGTTTTGCTGATTTTGTTTTAAGAGGGATATAAGAGGGAACGCAAAATATTAAGGGGGAAATAATCTGAGGAAGGCGACCACCAAAATATTAGAGGGAAACAAAATAAAAAGAGCGGCCACGAAATAATTGGGAGGGAAAAGTTTGAGCCAAAACTAAAAAAATTGATAACTTAAATCAAACGACATATAAAATGTTGTCTGAATTCCAAGGTTGTACATAGAGAATTCACATACTTATTCAGACCACAAGGTATTGTTTTCATATGTTGTGTGAAATAGTGGAAAATGTTGGGACTACATCAAATCAAGCTTATGTTGTGTGATCACTGTTATATGATTAGATTTGCATAGTGTGACCAAGAGTTTATTGTTCCCTTCACCTAAACACTGGGTTCCCATAATTGTTTGCATGTGCAGCCTGTAATTATGGTTTGCAGATTAGTTTTGGAGTCAGTTTAGAGCAGGTGATAGATTAGGACCAGAGCTATACTATTTGGAGCTTTATGTTGTTCCGTTGAGCTTAGCATTTTTCCGTTGTGTTATGATATCTCACTATAACTCTGATGTAAAATACCATTATAACAATAAAGTTTCTTCTTTTGTTTTTGTTTTAATGTGTTACTACCCAATATTAATCTGTCTTTGTAAAAGGTTTGAGTTGGTTTAATTACTGACTTGAAGTGGTAAAAAAGGAGAGTCATTACATTTAGTGTCAGAGCTTTGGTTTAACAAAGCTCATGGGTGTGACTCATTAAAACCGACGATAAGAACTCATCAGAGATGGGATTAAGAGGAGTGACTCATTAGAGGAAGGATTGGTAATGCCCTAGATTGATTTTGGGAGTATTACATATAAGAGAACGCATTTTCATATAAAAATGGTTTGGTTTTGAAAAGTTATAAAAGAATATGATTTGGAAATTATATTGGTTTTGAAAGAATATATTTTGAAAAACATTTATGGATGACTTGAATAACTAATTAAGATGGCTGAAATTTTAATATGGACATCTTGTGATTACAATTTCACAAATTGACTAAAGATGTTCATGTGTTTATTAGAGCAAATATTCCAAGAAAAAAAAGGTAGAATGGTTTGAGTAACTCAAAAGAATAGTTAACACTTAGGGTATGTGGGAAAAATGTTAAGAGTGAATCATGTTTTGAACTTAATAATATTTGGGAAAAACTTAAATTTAGCTACTTAAGTTGGAATAAAGATTTGAAACTATCAACGATTTTGGACAATTAATAAAATATATAATAATTTATATATATATAAGCAGTTTGAATTCATTGTGAATTCAATTTCACAATTTGACTATAAGGTATTTGACTAATGAAATCTTAAAATTTTGGTAGAATTATACGAACTGTATAAGGTAAACCAGTTAGTAAGGAATAAGCAGGTAAACTTAAATAAGTCCTAGGCTTTTCAAGCAAGATTTCCTTCTATTTAAAAGGAGTTTAAAAGATAGAATGGTCGAAACAAAAGGTTGATTAACCCACGGATTAGCCAAAAGGGTTAAGAACAAAATTTAAGGAGTATTTTCAAGACCATTAGAAATAATGATTAAGGGAAGTCTTCTGAACTTAAACTCTTTAAGTATTTGACTAAGAATCAGAATTTTCGATGATTTTAGACAAATCCAAAATATTTTAGGTAAGAAAATGAAATGTTTAAGTAGGTCCAAATACCTGATGAATTAAGTTTCACGATTTTGGACCGAATCGTATTTGATGTTAAAAGCAATTAAAATTTAAGAGGCTATCTAAA
This sequence comes from Allium sativum, assembly GCA_030737875.1. NCBI lineage: Eukaryota > Viridiplantae > Streptophyta > Magnoliopsida > Asparagales > Amaryllidaceae > Allium > Allium sativum. The sequence goes on along the minus strand of JASFAX010003416.1, from coordinate 16,536 downwards.
CTAGGGTAAGTTAATTTGGAAGATATTGTAACCTTTCTGTATCTGATAGGTAAAGGTCAGAAATTTATCCAAACCAAGGTATTTATATAAACTTGAGATAGTAAATTCTTCCATATTTATAAAAGAGATAAATCTTAATGTTATTTGGAAAATTTGGAAGAAATAGTGTGACGACCCAAACTTCCCTTTGAAGGAAAGCTTGGATTGATTTGAGAACAACACACATCAGAACACAAAACAGAAGAACATTTTATTGCTGTTACAACAATTACATCAGAGTACAAAATTTTTCCAGAGTATGAATAATAATATACATTGGAAATACAATAATATCAGAGTTTAAATTACACTTAAATAGCAGCGGAAAAATAATACAAAACACAACTAAAAGAAATACACAAATATAGAGCCTTCCGAATATCGCTCCAGCCGTAGACCAGGATCCTGTGAATATAATATCTGCAAATCAAAATTACTAGCTGCCCGTGTGGAAAATATGGGCACCCAGAGTTTAGGTTAAAACAATAAACTCCAGGTCAGTCATGGGACTGGTATGAGAACTCAAAAACAGTTATTAAGTTGATTTTAAAGTTAGGTAAATCAAGGGACCACGCCGTATAACACGGAACGGGTTTACCCCCAAGAATACCAGTGCATAAAAATAAACATTGCAATGCTAAATAAAGGAAAATGGAGCTATTATAAGACTCAGGTCCCATCACACAATGCAACGCAAGCCGGAGGATAGAATTTTACCTTATAATAGCCAAATATGCTTGGTACGCGAAAATTTATCTTTGAAAATTACTATAAGTGCATAGTGTTGAAATCAATTTCGAAAGTAAATGTATTAATCATAGACGGCATAGTACCCCATCCTACTATGTCGCCATACTAGTTCTACAATCAAAACCGCAAGGTCATATTGGAAATTGGATTTCGATCATAAGTCGAGGCTAGGGGCAAGCTCCTCTCCGATTCGAGACACTCTAGCAAATGCCTCAGGATCACACCTATGGGCAACCCTTGGATCTTCAGGGCCGGTCCCTACCTAAGGGTAGTGGATTAATTATGCCTGAACACACGCTTCCCGATTCCTTTGAACCTATAGCATGACCACTAACGGCCTATAAATCCGAGGCGCCTCAAAATCCATCATCCACATAAGTAAAATGCCAGCCAGTTTAAGCACTGACACTACTCCTAGCTAGAAAGAAACGTGTGCACTCCCTGCAGTCCTAATCCCGTTTTTGACTCATATCAGGGTGTGAGGCTCGCGAAGTCACGCTATACACAAAGCTACGCCTAAATAGGCTATGCTTTGATCATCCCACAAGGCCTGCTTTTCAACAAAGCCTTGATCATATGCATCTTAGCATGCCACATCGTCAATCCATAACATATCATTGATTCATCTATCGATATATAACAGGGTGTTAAGCAAGAGAATAAATTCTCCACTACCAAACAGCTATATATTAAGTAGAGATCAACGAATACAATATAAAGGAATACAATATCAGACACACAATCCATTTATCAGTCCGTTCTGGGTCTGAACGAAACCATATCCGGTAGATCTCCAAATACGTCTGAATGATCACCAATTTTCCCTCATTTTGGGTGTACGGTCCAATCAAGATATCAATAATCATCCATTCGATATGGAAATTTCCCGGTCTTCAATAACCGTCTTCATCATCGATCTTCAGTCGTCGTATGAATTATTCAGAATGGGTTAAACCCGGTCTTTCTGAATAATTTGCATAATTTAAAATCATGTGCTTTAAAACACAACCAACGCCTCATTCCCATCAAGAATATTTCTTTAATTTAACTTAAACCAAATTAAGGTTCATTCAACTAGTCGGGATTAACGCCTTACCGAAGTAATTATTTATTATTATTCCAATCCCAACCTATATATCCCATGGAGTAAAACTGGTGGTACTCCATATCTAAACCCCAGTGTGTTACGATAAATTTAATTATCGTTTGAATCTAATTAAAGATTCAACTATCGCATGGAATAAAACTGGTGGTATTCCATTTCAAACTCCTTAGTAAATTAAATTACTAAATCACCATTTCAGTCTAGTTAAAGATTTATTAAAACTCTATTTAGTTTTAATCTTCCAAAATCATATCATTTAATGATTGTAAAATTTTCAAGAAATTTATCTCGTCTTTATCAAGGTTAAAGAACAAATGTCACTGAAAACATCGTACACAATAAACACAAAATCTTATTCCATTTAATTTCAATTTAATGTATTAAATTGAAATCTTCGCTTTAATTTTTTTTATTAAATCTAAGTTAAAAGATTAATAAATTCTAAATTTCAAATTTCATCGTTAATCGGGTTTAAGAACTAATGTCATTTTAAAAACATTGTTCACAATCAAACCAACCATTGATTTTCAATTCTATTTTCAATTATGTTTATAAATTGAAAAACCTCATTTAAACCTGAATAAAGATTTATAACATTCCATATTACATTTTCACCGTCAATTGGGATTAAAGAACAAATGTCGTTTGAAATATAGTTCACGGTAAACCCACAATCAACTTTCATTTCAATTCCAATTAATTAATTAGAAAACCTTTCTAAATCTTAATTAAAAGATTTATTCTTTTCACACGGGTTTTAAGAACGGTGTTATTTAAGATACCATTCACGACAAACCCAAATTCTATTTATTTACATTAAATCCAAATAAAAATTAATTAATTGGGAACCCCATTAAATCTTAATTAAAGGTTTAATTGACAACTAGTTCATTTCAATAAAATATATCTTCATCTTTTGAAAGCCATATTACATAAAAATGTAATTTTTAATGTTAAGTCTTTTTATCGAAACAAACTATCAATGAAAATGAACTTTTAAATAACTATTCTTTTTATTGTAACAAATGGCAATAAAAATTCAAATCTTATATTTTCAATCCTTTTAATGTAAACAAATGACATTAAAAATCACATCTTTAATTTAATTCTTTTTAATGTAAACAACTGACATTAAAAATCAAATCTTTAATTCGATTCTTTTTATAAAAAAAATGAAATCTTTTTAGTTCAACTTCATTACATTGTAAAAAAAATGTAATCTTTTATTTCCAACTTAATTACATTGAAAAATGTAATCTTTTTAATTCAACTTTATTACATTGGAAAATGTAATCATTCATTTAAAAACATTTATAAAATGTTCAATACAATCATTTAAAATGATTTCTACTTGTATTTTGAATTTCAATAAAGATCAGGTTCTTATAACATTAAAATAATATAATAATAATATTTTCAAAATGTAAATTTTGAAATTCAAACTTCTAATATTAATTGATCATTAATTACTACATTAACCTCTCACATTAGATTTATTATTTGTGGTTGCTGGATGTGCCGGGCGGGTCCGGGCAGACTTATACCGCAAACTCATTCTAACCTCGGGTTAAGCCATATTCATTTTATTATAATAATCATTAAATTAAAACTCTAAATTGTTAAATTTCAAATTTCAAATTTTAATCCTTCATCATTTATTATATAATAAATCATATTCATGGAAATATCCATTCCCGTATAAATAGCGCAAATCTACCTAATCGATTTTATGCACATTAAATAATTTTAAAAGCATTAACATAACATTTAACTCTTTAACTGAAAACCCTTTTTGAAAACTTTATAAATTCCTTCATTGGAATAAGACCCAAATCAAATACCATTAATTAATGGATTTCAATCAATACATGTATTCAATAATAACATTCATTTTACATCCCAATAAAATAACATTCAAAAAAAAAATTTCGAATAACATCCAAATAACAATAACTTATTATTTGTGCACATGGGCGATGTGTGAAAATAAATCAGCCTAATCACATATACAAGTCAGTCAACTCATATATGGCAGTGTAACATATTTCATATAACATAAATAATAATAAATTATCATTAATTAGCAAGTTACAAATTTTCAAATTCAAACATTGCATCACATCCAACATCAATACACAACAAATCATGTATGCCACAAAAATAATTGACAACATTACATCACAGACAATAAAATATATTTATTAATGAAAATAAATAATAACTGTAAATATAGATTGAGTGAGAAAAGAGTTCTCACCAAAATTTGACTTTATCGGGTCCAAATGGGCGATTTGGGACCAATTTTGGTCCAAAATCCAACATGCTCAGAATTGGGCAAAATTGATGTCTATGCGAAACTAAAAATTCACTGATCATGGCAAAACCTGTTTCGAACGATTTCGAGTTTGTTACAACAAGTTATGAATTTCTGAAGTTCGGACAATTTAGTTAATTATTTAAAAGTGAATATTAGGCTCACGTCCCTATTTTGAAACTTAATTAGGCTCACATCCGGTCATAAACTTAATATAAATTAGGTCCCTATTTTCAAAACTTATAAAATAATAATATAAAAAAATAAAAAAAATTCGTAAATTAGTAATAAAAGAATTTATGCATTATACAAAAAATTCAGTTCAAAAAACAACAAAAATAATGTCAGAAAGAAGAAAACAGCAAAAAAACAGAAAAAACTGCAGTTAAATGCATAATATTATGCACCTTTTTGATTTTATTGCATGCATATATGCAATTATTGCAGTTCTTCCAGCGGATAGATTTAACATAATTTTTCAGTTCATTTTTATTTGCATCCCAATGTGCAAATTTCTCAAAAAAATGCACACATGTGTGCAACATTTTTATAGGATAAAAAGTAGGGACCTAATTTATAAAAAAAAACAAAGTTCTGAAAAATTTTAAACCCGCCCCCTATTTTATTTTTTCCGCCTTTTTGTATTTTTTTTTTTAAAATGTGCGTACGTTCATAAAAAAAAATTCTAAAATATGGAAATAATGTCAGGAATCTACGGAAATCGAAAAAAAAATAGTTGCATACATTTATGCAATTATTACTGATAATTGCATATATGTATGCAACTTTTCTGTAAGCTGTTTTCAGATTAAAATCTGAAAATAAACCTGCACAAATGTATGCAAGTATTTGAAATTTTTGTGCACATGTATGCATTTATTTGCATGAATAAAAATCAACGAAGATGTATGTAGTGAAAAATATGCACGGATGTATGCAGGAAAGTGATATATGTGCATACTATTATGCAGTTAACTGGAAATTTCGTTTTTTCTTTTTTGGTTTTTTTGATTTTTGACGCCTTCGTTGATGGTTTTTTTGTTCTAAATTTTTTAGTGTTTACATGTTTTATTTAAATACGAATTTACGTGATTTTTTTATATTTTTTTTATATTTTTTTGATGATTTTTCAGAAAATAGGGACCTAATTTACAATAAGTTTATGACCGGGTTTTTTTTATATTTTGAAACTTAATAGGGACCTCTAAAAAATGCACCCTATTTAAAATTCGAAAAATACCTAAAATTTTGACTGTCTCCAAATTGGACGAAATTAGTGTCCACGCGAACATCTCGTCGCCACGATCGCGGCGGGTCTGAAATCGTCAAATTTCGACTTCGTATGAGAGAGATATACAATTACAAAGATTGGAATAAAATTAAATAGATTAAAATTCAAATTCTACCCCAAAATTTTCGGTCAACCCTCATCTTCCCAACTTTGACCGCCCATAGCTTCCACCTCCGAGCTCCGATTGACCTGAAACCACCGCTCATCTCTTTGTCTTGGCAAGCTGCATCATCCCACCAAATCGAAGCCGCCGTTCATGCTCCGGCCGCCGGAATCTGGCCTGAAAGTGAATTTCGCCTTGCGGGCCCCACAGGCCGCACCCCAACTCCAAAAAATCTGAAAAAATTCCAGCATCCAGATAACGTGAAGACGAAGAACTTTCATGTTGACAACTTTTCCCAGTTATTCCTAGATTAGCGGGAAAAAAAATCATTTACGTCTGTTGCTTTTTAATTTTGAAAATCAGAAAGTTTGATCCAAAATTTCAGCGAATCCGAGCGCTGTATGACAAAACTAATGGTATCACTAGCTTCGTATCGTTAAGACCTTCGTTTTGATATATATAATTTGCAATGGTTTGGAGAGATTTGATTTTCATCATGTATTTTGAGAAGAAGGGAGCCGCCATTGCAAAGAGGAGGAAGAGGGAACTTAGGTTAGGGAATACGAGACATTATATAGGAGTACGTAGTTTTCAATTTAGGCCCATGTGTGTTTTAAAATTTAATATTTTATTTACATTTTAGTCCATTTTCACCGTCTTAAATTTCGTACGTTTTGTGACTTTTTATGCAGCTACTTATGTATCCAGCCACTAATCGTTCCTTTATTAACTTTTTGTCTTCTTGTGCATAAAAAGAAGCTAATTAGGAGAGAGATTTAATTTTAAATACATATATAAATACACTCACACACACATGCACATAGATATATACAAACATATATGCATTGGTATTTTTTTAATATACAACTCCTAATATATGCATTAATTCTATATTCTAGTGACAAAACGAATAAGATGGGAAGAAATTTTAGATAATATCACATACTAAAAATAATGTAATTTTTGATTTATATGTAAGTTCATCAATATAATTTAGTCATACACACACATACGAAGAAAATAATCAAAATAGAGATATATTTTATATTTTGATGACAAAATGTTTCCTCTTTTAGTGCAATTAATATGCACACTCTCGGTGGATATTTTTATTTGAGCAATGGAAATTACTTGTAAACTTTTAGGGTGTTACATTTGCTATCTAAATACATTGACTAATATATATATATATATATATATATATATATATATATATAGAGAGAGAGAGAGAGAGAGAGAGAGAGAGTCTATGTATGCATGTAAATTTTTATTAAATAATTTATGCACTACGAAATTAACATTGAATAATAAATGTTATTATTCTTGCATGATCATGATGCATGCTTTTCTATTTTCCTTTTTTATTGAATAATAAATGTTATTATTAACTATGAAATTAACTTTCAGCGCTTTCCTATTTTTCTTGCAATTTACTGCTAATTTGGACTTAGCACTTACACAAATAATACTATATATATTTATTATTTTGTTGATGTTTTTCTTTCACTCTAAACTTTCGATCATAACCTTTCTCGAATATATTCTCCATGATTACAATCAATGTTATTAGACATATGTTTAATGACAACTACTGTTAATGTAAAAGCAATATAACAGGTTTGTATAAGTTTAATCCTTCATTTAAAGCAATTGTGGCATGCAAGGTAAGTTAATATTTGTGTACATTTGAAACTTGCCACCATAGGTTGTATTTTCGTATGCATGCCATTTAATTCTATGCACGTTAATTAATAATTTTTTTCTTTTTTTTCCTATCTTTTTTTTTCTATGTAATTTTCTTTTGAATTTAGAATAATAATTAAACGTTGATAAGAGAGACACCTTGTGCTTAGTCAACGAATTTTACTTCGTAACCTACCTAATATGAAGTGTAAACCAATAACTTGCTACAATTTGAGGAATACATGGAACAAATACATGGCTCAAATTAGAAAGGAAAGAGACATATTGAATATTTGTTTTACAATAAACACATTGAAAAAGGTGCTATTAAGATTGAGTCCATAACGTACATTTTTTTTACAGGAAAATACTTACAAGGACAAAACATAAGGCTTTTTTATCCATAAGGACAGCCCACTAAAAAATTACTCAGAAGGACAATAAGTTGAACAAAAATTTCGCCGCAACTTCTCTCTTCTCCCTCTCTCACGTCGGCCGCTGCTCTCTTCTTCTCTCCTCTCTCACGTCATTCCCGATTTCATCATAAATCACGAAATCATGAAATCGTAAAATCAGAAAACGAGAAATCACGAATTTCAAAGAATACAAAAATCGAAATTCGAAATAATTCGGCCAACATCACGAAATCAAAATCGAGATAAAAATCATTTGAAACCCAAAAACAAAAAAAACAAAAAAAATGTCAAACAACAAAATCCAAATGGAAATCAGAATTGAATGGAATAAAAATATTTTACAAACGATGAAAATCACAATTGAAGAAGTCGAAATTGTTGAAACAATTTTTTTCGATTGGAAATGTTTTTTTTTTCATTTTACCAGTACAGCAGTTCGTAGGTATCATTTTTGTATTTTTGTAGTTATCATTTTCCCAGTTTTTAACTTTAAAACATAGCAGCAGTTTTTAGTTATCATTTTTGTATTTTTGTAGTTATCATTTTTCCTGTTTTTAACTTTAAAACATAGCAGCAGTTTTTAGTTATCATTTTGCTATATTTGTAGTTATCATTTTTACCGTTTTAGCTATGTTATATGTTTTTTTCATGAGATTTTGTTGTTGTGTTAATTTTGAAGTTATATTGATGTATCAGCTAAGAGACGAAGCCAAACTTATTTCAGTTTAATCAATCAAACTGTGATATAATTTTTTTTTCATTATTTTATCTTCAAAGCATTGCATCAGTATTTAGTTATCATTTTTCTAATTTTTTAGGTATCATTTTTTCTGTTTTAACTGTGTTATGTGTTGTTTTGATGTGCTTTTATTGCTGTGTTAATTTTGAAACTGTTTTTTTGCATCAACTTCTTCACTCAGCCGAACGTATTTCATTTTATGTTTCATTTCCAACATCGCAAAAATTATCACATAAAAAAAAGACGTATATGAACATAACACATAAATTACAGTAAAAATGATAACTTAAAAAATATATAAATGATACCTTCAAACTGCAGTAATGTGTAACATAACAAAGAAATCACACTAAAAATGATACCTTAAAAAATATAAAAATGATACCTTAAAACTGCTTTAATGTTTAACATAATACAAACTACAGTAAAAATGATAACTAAAAAAATAGAAAAATGATAACTAAAAACTGCTGCTATATTTTAAAGTTAAATCCGGAAAAATGATAACCAAAAAAATAGAAAAATGATACCTACGAACTGCTATACTACTAACGATGAAAAAAAAACATTTCCAATCATGAAAAAATTATTTCAACAATTTCGACTTCTTCAACCGTGTTTTCCATCGTTAGAAAAATATTACTATTCAATTCAATTGCGATTTCCAATGGATTTATGTTGTTCGACAAATTTTTTTTTTTAGGGTTCCAGTTTCTCGCGATTTATGAAATTGAATTTTTGGATTCGATTGCAATTTCGATTCTGATGTCCATGTTCTTGTCGTGATTTATGAATTGTTATGAATAAATTTCGGCGGCCGATTTTGGGTTCGATTGTTCGGAGTGGACGTGAATCGGGAGCGGAGGAAGAAGAAACCGCACGTGAATAGAAGAAGAAAGAAAGCGCAAGAGGAGTGAAGAAGAAAGAAGCGGCCGAATTATTTTTTTCACTGTGTTGTCCTTTAGGATAAAATATTAGGCGGCTGTCCTTGTGAATAAATATGAGTGGGCTTTTGTCCTTAAAAAAATTTTACCCTTTCTTTTATGTATAAAAAAAAATTATGTAAAGGATGTCATATTTAAAATAAATTGTTTAAAATATTCTAAATTCATTAAATTGACCAAAAATAATATTTATTCTTGTTCTAAATTCCGGGTTGTTACAATCGCCCCCACTTAAAAATCTTTTCGTCCTCGAAAAGGAACGAAGCTAAAAGTTGTTATATTAATGAACTCAACTTTTATTATTTTAATACGGCTTAAGTTTTTCAATTTTACACTTCATTAGAATTTTCTAATTTCTCAAAATTTGGCTAACGCTCTAAAATTTTGAATTTTTTTGCCATAACCTCCTCTGTACGGGCAGTATCGGAAAAGCACAACTCGCCTCATAGGGCTCTTATCATCCAAAAAAAAAAGGGGAAGAAGAAGTAGAATGCCAAGCGGCTAGCCAATCGGCTCATAAAATCAAAACCCAAGAAATATAGTAAACATGTACCTATTTGTCGGGCATACAATTTTATTCCTCTGCTCTAGCCTCCTTGCTTGACCTGTTCATACATACATATGCAATTCCAACCAATTCTCTATACTTTTATTAGTTTAACTAATAATCAAACATCACAAACATCAATCAATTGGTTAATTAAATTTCAAACATCTAACTTCTAGATATATACATAAAAATTATGTTTTTGATGCTAAGTCACAACAATATGTAAGTTTCGGTTCTCACACCAGTCAAATGGAAATATATAGATATACCACTTTCGAAACTCGAACATAAATACTGATGATGACGCGCCATCATCAGAATCATTCCCGGGTGTCTAGAGTGTTATTCTATATCTACCCAGTATATTGAGACTTCGAATACACGCTAGCTAGGCGTATATGAAAAATCCACTAACACTTGATAGTCCAAAATATAATACTCAAATACGCATAGTAAGTTAAAATTTTCAAAAACCAATTTTGTTTTAAAATAAAAACACTCTTTAGACTCATCCTAGGATACTACTAATCCTATCTCTGACGAGTCATTCTTATAGGATATTAGTAGTCCTATCTCCGATGAATTCTTTTGTTCGGTTTTAATATGTCTTGTTCACTAGCTTTGTAAACCAAAGCTATGATACCAAATGTGACGACCCAAACTTCCCCTTGAAGGAAAGCCTGGATTGCTTTGAGAACAACACACATCATAACACAAAACAGAAGAACATTTTATTGCTGTTACAACAATTACATCAGAGTACAAGAATTTTTTAGAGTATGAATAATAATATACATTGGAAATACAATAATATCAAAGTTTAAATTACATTTAAATAGCAGCGGAAAAATAATACAAAACACAACTGAAAGAAATACACGGATACAGAGCCTTCCGAATATCGCTCCAGCTGTAGACCAGGATCTTGTGAATATAATATCTGCAAACCAAAACTACTAGCTGCCCATGTGGAAAATATGGGCACCCAGAGTTTAGGTTAAAACAATAAACTCCAAGTCAGTCATGGGACTGGTATGAGAACTCAAAAACAGTTATTAAGTTGATTTTAAAGTTAGGTAAATCAAGATACCACACCGTATAACACGGAACGGTTTTACCCCCAAGAATACCAGTGCATAAAAAGAAACAGCACAATGCTAAATAAAGGAAAATGAAGCTATTATAAGACTCAGGTCCCATTACACAATGCAATGCAAGCCAGAGGATAGAGTTTTACTTTATAATAGCCAAATATGCTTGGTACGCGAAAATTTATCTTTTAAAATTACTATAAGTGCATAGTGTTGAAATCAATTTCGAAAGTAAATGTATTAATCATAGACGGCATAGTACCCCATCCTACTATGTCGCCATACTAGTTCTACAATCAAAACCGCAAGGTTGTATTGGAAATTGGATTTCCATCATGAGTCGAGGCTAGGGGAAAGCTCCTCTCCGATTCGAGACACTCTAGCAAATGCCTCAGGATCACACCTATGGGCAACCCTTGGATCTTCAGGGTCGGTCCCTACCTAAGGGTAGTGGATTAATTATGCCTGAACACACGCTTCCCGGTTCCTTTGAACCTATAGTATGACCACTAACGGCCTATAAATCCGAGGCGCCTCAAAATCCATCATCCACATAAGTAAAATGCCAGCCAGTTTAAGCACTGACACTATTCCTAGCTAGAAAGAAACGTGTGCACTCCCTGCAGTCCTAATCCCGTTTTTGACTCATACCGGGGTGTGGGGCTCGCGAAGTCACGCTATACACAAAGCTACGCCTAAATAGGCTATGCTTTGATCATCCCACAAGGCCTGCTTTTCAACAAAGCCTTGATCATATGCATCTTAGCATGCCACATCGTCAATCCATACCATATCATTGATTCATCTATCAATATATAACAGGGTGTTAAGCAAGAGGATAAATTCTCCACCACTAAACAGCTATATATTAAATAGAGATCAACGAATACAATATAAAGGAATACAATGTCAGACATACAATCCATTTATCAGTCAGTTCTGGGTCTGAACGAAACCATATCCGGTAGATCTCCAAATACGTCTGAATGATCACCAATTTTCCCCTCATTTTGGGTGTACGGTCCAATCAAGATATCAATAATCATCCATTCGATATGGAAATTTCCCGGTCTTCAATAACCGTCTTCATCATCGATCTTCAATCGTCGTATGAATTATTCAGAATGGGTTAAACCCGGTCTTTCTGAATAATTTGCGTAATTTAAAATCATGTGCTTTAAAACACAACCAACGCCTCATTACCATCAAGAATATTTCTTTAATTTTACTTAAACCAAATTAAGGTTCATTCGACTAGTCGGGATTAACGCCTTACCGAAGTAATTATTTATTATTATTCCAATCCCAACCTATATATCCCATGGAGTAAAACTGGTGGTACTCCATATCTAAACCCCAACGTGTTACGATAAATTTAATTACCGTTTAATCGTTTGAATCTAATTAAAGATTCAACTATCGCATGGAATAAAACTGGTGGTATTCCATTTCCGACTCCTTAGTAAATTAAATTACTAAATCCCCATTTCAGTCTAGTTAAAGATTTATTAAAACTCTATTTAGTTTTAATCTTCCAGAATCATATCATTTAATGATTGTAAAATTTTCAAGAAATTTATCTTGTCTTTAACTAGGTTAAAGAACAAATGTCACTGAAAACATCGTACACAATAAACCCAAAATCTTATTCCATTTAATTTCAATTTAATGTATTAAATTGAAATCTTCGGTTTAGAAAATTTTATTAAATCTAAGTTAAAAGATTAATAAATTCTAAATTTCATCGTTAATCGGGTTTAAGAACTCTGTCATTTTAAAAACATTGTTCACAATCAACCCAACCATTGATTTTCAATTCTATTTTCAATTATGTTTATAAATTGAATAACCTCATTTAAATCTTAATAAAGATTTATAACATTCCATATTACATTTTCACCATCAATTGGGATTTAAGAACAAATGTCATTTGAAACATAGTTCACGGTAAACCCACAATCAACTTTCATTTCAATTCCAATTAATTAATTAGAAAACCTTTCTAAATCTTAATTAAAAGATTTATTCTTTTCACACGGGTTTTAAGAACGGTGTTATTTAAGATACCATTCATGAAAAACCCAAAATCTATTTATTTACATTAATTCCAAATAAAAATTAATTAATTGGAAACCCCATTAAATCTTAATTAAAGGTTTAATTGACAACTAGTTCATTTCAATAAAATATATCTTCATCTTTTGAAAGCCATATTACATAAAAATGTAATTTTTAATGTTAAGTCTTTTTATCGAAACAAACTATCAATGAAAATGAACTTTTAAATAACTATTCTTTTTATTGTAACAAATGGCAATAAAAATTCAAATCTTATATTTTTCAATCCTTTTAGTGTAAACAAATGACATTAAAAATCACATCTTTAATTTAATTCTTTTTAATGTAAATATATGACATTAAAAATCAAATCTTTAATTCGATTCTTTTTATAAAAAAAATGAAATCTTTTTAGTTCAACTTCATTACATTGTAAAAAAAATGTAATCTTTTATTTCCAACTTAATTACATTGAAAAATGTAATCTTTTTAATTCAACTTTATTACATTGGAAAATGTAATCTTTCATTCAAAAACATTTATAAAATGTTCAATACAATCATTTAAAATGATTTCTACTTGTATTTTGAATTTCAATAAAGATCAGGTTCTTATAACATTAAAATAATATAATAATAATAATTTCAAAATGTAAATTTTGAAATTCAAACTTCTAATATTAATTGATCATTAATTACTGCATTAACCTCTCACATTAGATTTATTGTTTGCGGTTGCTGGATGTGCTGGGCGGGTCCGGGCAGACTTATACCGCAAACTCATTCTAACCTCGGGTTAAGCCATATTCATTTTATTATAATAATCATTAAATTAAAACTCTAAATTGTTAAATTTCAAATTTTAATTCTTCATCATTTCTTATATAATAAATGATATTCATGGAAATATCCATTCCCGTATAAATAGCGCAAATCTACCTTATCGATTTTATGCATATTAAATAATTTTAAAAGCATTAACATAACAATTAATTCTTTAACTGAAAACCCTTTTTGAAAACTTTAGAAATTCCTTCATTGGAATGAGACCCAAATCAAATACCATTAATTAATGGATTTCAAACAATACATGTATTCAATAATAACATTCATTTTACATCCTAATAACATAACATTCAAAAAAAAAATCGAATAACATCCAAATAACAATAACTTATTATTTTTGCACATGGGCGATGTGTGAAAATAAATCAGCCCAATCACATATACAAGTCAGTCAACTCATATATGGCAGTGTAACATATTTCATATAACATAAACAATAATAAATTATCATTAATTAGCAAGTTACAAATTTTCAAATTCAAACATTGCATCACATCCAACATCAATACACAACAAATCATGTATGCCACAAAAATAATTGACAACATTACATCACAGACAATAAAATATATTTATTAATGAAAATAAATGATAACTGTAAATATAGATTGAGTGAGAAAAGAGTTCTCACCGAAATTTGACTTTATCGGGTCCAAATGTGCGATTTGGGCCCAATTTTGGTCCAAAATCCAACATGCTCAGAATTGGGCAAAATTGATGTCTATGCGAAGCTAAAAATTCACTGATCATGGCAAAACCTGTTTCGAACGATTTCGTGTTCGTTACAACAAGTTATGAATTTCTAAAGTTCGACAATTTAGTTAATTATTTAAAATTCGAAAAATACCTAAAATTTTGACTGTCTCCAAATTGGACGAAATTAGTGTCCACGCAAACGTCTCGTCGCCACGATCGCGGCGGATCTGAAATTGTCAAATTTCGACTTCGTATGAGAGAGATATACAATTACAAAGATTGGAATAAAATTAAATAGATTGAAATTCAAATTCTACCCCAAAATTTTCCGTCAACCCTCCTCTTACCAACTTTGACCGCCCATAACTTCCACCTCTGACCTCCGATTGACCTGAAACCACCACTCATCTCTTTGTCTTGGCATGCTGCATCATTCCACCAAATCGCAGCCGCCGTTCATGCTCGACCGCCGGAATCTGGCCTGAGAGTGAATTTCGCCTCGCAGGACCCACCGGCCGCACCCCAACTCCAAAAAATCTGAAAAAAATTCCAGCATCCAGATAACGTGAAGACGAAGAACTTTCATGTTGACAACTTTTTCAAGTTCTTCCTAGATTAGCGGGAAAAAAATCATTTACGTCTGTTGCTTTTTAATTTCGAAAATCAGAAAGTTTGATCCAAAATTTCGGCGAATCCGAGCGCTGTATGACAAAACTAATGGTATCAGTAGCTTCGTATCGTTAAGTCCTTCGTTTTGATATATAATTTGCTATGCTTTGGAGATATTTGATTTTCATCATGTATTTTGAGGAGAAGGGAGCCGCCATTGCAAAGAGGAGGAAGAGGGAACTTAGGTTAGGGAATATGAGACATTATATAGGAGTAGGTAGTTTTCAATTTAGGCCCATGTGTGTTTTAAAATTTAATATTTTATTTACATTTTAGTCCATTTTCACCGTCTTAAATTTCGTACGTTTTGTGACTTTTTATGCAGCTACTTATGTATCTAACCACTAATTGTTCCTTTATTAACTTTTTGTCTTCTTGTGCATAAAAAGAAGCTAATTAGGAGAGAGATTTAATTTTAAATACATATATGAATACACTCACACACACACGCACATAGATATATACAAACATATATGCATTAGTATTTTTTTAATATAAAATTCCTAATATATGCATTAATTCTGTATTCTAGTGACAAAACGAATAAGATGGAAAGAAATTTTAGATAATATCACATACTAAAAATAATGTAATTTTTGATTTATATGTAGGTTCATCAATATAATTTAGTCATACACACACATACGAAGAAAATAATCAAAATAGAGATATATTTTATATTTTGATGACAAAATGTTTCCTCTTTTAGTGCAATTAATGTGCACACTCTCGGTGGATAATTTTATTTGAGCAATGGAAATTACTTGTAAACTTTTAGGGTGTTACATTTGCTATCTAAATACATTGACTAATATATATATATATATATATATATATATATATATATAGAGAGAGAGAGAGAGAGAGAGAGAGAGAGTCTATGTATGCATGTAAATTTTTATTAAATAATTTATGCACTATGAAATTAACATTGAATAATAAATGTTATTATTCTTGCATGATGCACGATGCATGATGCATGCTTTTCTATTTTCCTTTTTTATTGAATAATAAATGTTATTATTAACTATGAAATTAACTTTCAGCGCTTTCCTATTTTTCTTGCAAATTTACTGCTAATTTGGATTTAGCACTTACACAAATAATACTATATATATTTATTATTTTGTTGATGTTTTTCTTTCACTCTAAATTTTCGATCATAACCTTTCTCGAATATATTCTCCATGATTACAATCAATGTTATTAGACATATGTTTAATGACAACTACTGTTAATGTAA
>JASFAX010003415.1:0-42518 GCA_030737875.1 Allium sativum | reverse complement strand
GCCCAGAAAAGAAATCCTCAAAGCTCTACTTATCATATAAAGATGAGTCGTACCTTCTATAAGGGTTAAGATAACTACAGGATCAGAAACTATACAATTATCTAGGTATAGACTATCAACAATAGATATGAAAGAATGAGAAGCACCAAAATCAAACAAAGTTCTGGTAGAAGAGTCAAAAAGAGAAATTAAACCTTCTACGGTGACTTTCCTACCTCGGTCCTAACTACTAGTCTGAGTTGCCTCAAGCGCATGAACTTGTGCTCGGGATGATCCTTCTCCCTAACCCTGCTTCTTAGGGTACTGCCTAGTGTAATATCCAATTTGTCCGCAATTGAAACAAGCATTCTTAGTCTTTCTACAGTCTTTGACAAAGTGTCCCTCCTTTCCACAGCCACGACACCTAACATCCGTCTTAATTTGTGCCTTCTCGGGTTTCTCTCCCTTCTTTGTTGCACCTTTCATGAGCCACCACTTTTTCTTTTTAGTTTTTGAGTTAGCATCTTCGGCCTTATCCTCTTGCTTGCCTACTTTCCCATCCTCATGCATCATGACCATATCCACTAGCCTCTCAAATGTAGCTCTCATAGAGATGTGTCATCGCCAGTCCTTGGATGGGTTGGTTCAACCCTCTCGCAAATCTCAAAGCCTTCTTTCGAGCAACGTTAATTAGATCCAAGCTAAACCTTGCCAATTCATTAAAGATACTCACATACTCTTTCACTGTCATACTTCCTTGCTTTAGACTTAAGAAGTTTTCCAATTGCATTCCTTCTTCAGCTTGTGATAAGAACTTAACTTCAAATCTATCCTTGAACTCATCCATGTTGCCACCATCTGTTCTGCCTTGGCTACCTCGCACCAATATGATGCATCCCCTTTCATTTGCCAAGCGACCAACTGAATCCTCCTCCTGTCTTCTAGCTTCAACAATCCAAACACATGTTCTGTCTCTATAAGCCAGTTGCGCGCCTCCACGTAACTCTCTGTTTCAAAAAATGACTTGCCGCCCATCGCACAGAAATCCTTATAGAGCTTAGCAAAGTTAACTACTGGATTAGGTGGAACTACCGCGGCTGCAGATGGTGGTGGGGCATTTCCTTGCGCTTCGGTAGGTGTCGTGGCTTCTACATATCTATGGAACCATGTCGAAATAGGAATGCCTTCGGGGAAATAGGGAGCCCTAAACATGTAGAAAAGAAAAGAGACAAGGATTCAAAAACAGATCAAAGGAATATTGTAATTGACCTGAGGGGATATATTTTTCCGAAATAATGGGTTTTACTTGAAATTTTTTTGCTTTGAAAACGCATTTTCAAAAACTTTTCATTAATATTGTAACCTTGGGCACTGATATCAAATGTGACACCCCATACCCCTTATTGTCACCCATATGAGGATGCATTAAGTTTTGTGAAGCGCAATAGGCATAAAGTAACAACACAAAGATTAAAGTTCACAAGACAGAATGTAAAGCACTGGGGAAACTTTTTAAAACATTTATTAAATTAGGCATAGCATTAAAGTTCAAAATAACATGGAATCATTATCATAAAGCAAACTACGTCAGACATAAGTTTAGCGAGTTCTAGTGATTTTTAGCATAAGCATAAGATAAAGAAGTATTCAGACAGATGAATAGTAATGGACAAGAAAATACAGTAAAGTCAAAAATACGAAACAAGATAAGCTTCTCATTCATATCCCCAGAATTTCTACACCAACTATCAGAATATCAGGATTAGATTTTACCTAATTTCTACCCAGTGATCGACTTCTTAAACAGAATGTGAATAACCTATGCTAGCTATGGCATTCAGGGTTATCAATTCTGAACCCATCAACTAAACAAACACATCCTTAATCACAGGCGTTACAGCGTCTTATCCTCCCTGTTCGGAATAATGCACGATCATGGTTCCGCCGTAACGCACCTGTACCACCTCTTACAATCACGATCAGTAATGCGTGCCTTAGCCTCTACCTAGTGTGAGACGTGGATGATAATAACAGGGATACTAATTGATACGGGTTCTAAACAAGCAAGCAAGCAAGTATTTAACGCAGGCCATCCCTAAACTTAGTCCCTAATTTAACTAGGATTTCTACGAGCCTCTTATATTTTATGAGTATGGACTCCTTAGCTTATTAATCATAAAGGTTTAGCTTAACATGTTTAAGTTCAATAATAAGCTTATTATAACCTTATGTTATATTCCTAGGTTTTAATTAACATTTTTAATTACATGTAATCATATTATACAACCCTTCCCCAAGTCAGATAGATTCGGTGTACTACTGCTCATATGTTTTACAGTTACAGGTTACTTAATGTACAATTAAGTATACTTTATTCCAATTCACATGTTTTCTAATAACATGTTTACTTAATGTATAATTAAGTACAGTTTATTCTAATTCACCAATTTGCATATTCTTCCATTAGAATTTACCACAATTTACAGTCCATAATTCACCAATTCTCAATATGCCCAAAAATCCCTTTTTTAACATTCTTTCATATTATTCCAATTTTTACGCAATGTAAATGGTAAAGGCCTAGGCTCTCGTTAGTCTAGGCTCAGTGCAACAACAAAGGAAAAGGAGATATAGGTCTAGGCTCAGAAATAAACAAAATGAACAAACAGGCATTACAAGACTGTAAATAAAATAATGACAGAGAAGGGGACAACGAAGAAGAATTTTTCTAATAAATAAATAACAACTAAAATGGAATAGATAATAGATAGTAAATAAAATGAACAATAACTTATAAAAGATAAACTTATAAACACAGTAATTGTCAAACTTTTGGATCCAATCTAGTTACTGTCTTAATCCTTTTTATTTAGATTGCTAATCTAAAAATAACATAGAACTCACATAGAATTGTTGTAGATCCAGAAAAAGGCCTTTGAAACAGAAGAAGAATACCCTTTCAGATTTATAATTTGACAGCACTCTGACTTTTCCCCAATTTTATTTTTATTTCAAAGCATAATGGAGTGGTGGCTAAGAAAATGAAGAAGAATAGGTGTGCGGAAGAAGTGAAGTGTGGTTGTCTATTTATTAGTGTGAAATAATGGTTAGGCCATAGGATATTAGGTTTTTAATCTAAACCATAGAAGGCACCTCGGCATTACATCAGAAAAGAATTATCCAAAAGCATGCGACAGTGGCCAAACTCAGGCTCGTGCTTGGCTCGAAGTGGGTCGACCCACCTTACATGTGGGTCGACACATGTGTAGACCCAGGGGTTGACACAGGGGTCGACCCATATATAGGTTGGGTCGCCTACTTACTGTTGCTTTATTCTGATTTATTAACTAAATTATTTTATTTAATTTCAAACCTTGATTGATCATAATTTGTTCATTTTTAGTACGATTTACGCAAACTAAAAGTCCATTTAAATCATAATTTCGTAGCGAACGCAACGATGAAATCTATTTTACCCAGTCCTAAATATTATTTTTATTAATCTTCTTTTTATAATTATTATTTATTAAAATTTGGGGTGTTACACAAGAGCATACTTGTTATCTTACTATTCCATATAGATTGTCCTATACGAGATGATAATGCTCTTAAAATAGGCAGATACTTTAGTCAACTTAGAAAAATGAACAAAAATAAAGCTTGACCTTATATGCTCATAGCCAAATATCAGCCGTAGTAAATTCAAATAATTTCTTAGTCTCTTATCAAGACACCTAGTACACATTAATATCAAGTCTTTGAACAGTAATATCAACTGTAAGTGGTACTCTTCTTGTAATAATTAAACATTGACAATAAAGTTAAGTCAAATAACAATCTTTCTTTGGAACGATTAATTATTTACTTGTAAAACCTTATAATTGTCACGTATTTATCATCACACATTTGTAATTGATTCGGCCAAACATTATCCATTTTTTGGACCGACTAATACTCACATGAGTGACTATAAACAAATATCAAACATTTTCATGAACCACCAAAATAAGAGAGGTCACTTTGGTAACATGTTATTTGAGTTAGTTCACTATGAATGTATGATATTTACAATTATAAAGAGGCACCAAAATTATATTTGAACTTATTTCTTATTGTTTGTACAGTGTGCCTCAAGTGCAATAAAACACTCGAAAAATGTTTTACGTCCATGTAACAGTCAAAAATTCCAAAACAAAACTCTTACTGTGACATAAAATGCTAGTCATATCTACTTTAATCTTTTTCTTTAGGTATGTGGCTATATTCATGGCATTCCTTTAATAAATATGATGATACAATACATCATAAATAAATCACATAACAAATGTCATAAAATAATATCAGAATTAAGGCAACATAAAAATTACATATAACTGACATAGTAAATGTCGTGTTAAATAACATTAACGAACATAATCGTTATGATATACTAACCATAGTATAGCTACATAAAATGCTAGTATGTCATTTTACCTTTGGTTTATTAATTAAATATTTAACTAAGCCATAAATGATGCAATTTAGATAAACATGCGAACTATTGCTCCTTTTATTTTATGTTGACCGAAACATGAAAGTCAACATATCTTTCACTTGCGTCATTCATATAAAATATACATATCTATCAAACATAAATGCATAAAAAAAAACATGTTTTTCTTATTCTCAATAAAAAAACAAGTTGACATTTAATTTTCATCACCGAAACATTTAATGCATTTATGATATTACCATAACGACCACAATTACTGTATGTATAAAAAAAATGCAATTGACAGCTTTGTGGTCCAAAATATAATCAGTACTACAGCAAATTGGTTTAGTTGAAAGTATATAAATTAATTAAACAACATCATTTCATCTTAGATCTAAGTATACATAAATATCTCAAAAGTAGCATACTTAATTCAAAATTTCTAAAATATCACAAATATCATGCGTGCACGTGCACGCGCGCACACACACACGCACGCACACGCACATGCATGCACGCACACACACACGCACACACCAAAATGCCCTTTGATTTTCACAACATATCATGTTTTTCTCTCTATCTACTCATTCTCTCACCTCCCACTAACTTAAACTTATATATATATATATATATATATATATATATATATATATATATATATATATATATAATGAGGAGCGTTCAGTGACACCCCAAATAGTACCCCAAAAAAATTACTTAAATCAAGGAACTAGATTCGTATTACCTTGCACCATATATAAGTACCCCAAAAAAATTTGCATGCTACATGGCAATATTAAAAAGTCAAATCTTAGAAAGTAAGCCCAAAAAAGGCAACTTCATAATAAATTTTTTTTGTCTATACATGGTGAAAATAAAACATATAACCTGGAGACCCCATTCACACTAGGCTATTATTTCAAGATTTGAATATAGTGAACATGACATGTGTTACAAGCCAAAATGATTTATTGTATAGAATTTTAAAGCATAAATCATTTTGAATATGAAGAGTTAGATGTCAGCTAATGAAAGATTAGAATATCAACATGTGAAATTCATATTTAATTCATATAAGTTTTGAATTTTAGAAGAAGATAAATCTAATAACGTACATGTGTGACCTTTAAGTAATGTTGCATTTGATATAATATAGTTTAATCGTCTAACACTTGAAAATGTTTGCACGTACTTACTCAGAGAAAGAAAAAAAGAATCTTAAGAATATTTGTGCAGATCCGAACAAATTTAAGGTATCTTAAGATTTAGATGTTTCAATAATTCACGTCTTGAATTAGAAAAAAAAAAAAAAAAAAAAATCGATATAATCAACTATGAGTGACTTTGATACCATTTGTTGGAAATTTTATGTTATAGATTTGAACACGAAACTCATGTTGATTTAATCGATAAACAAATACATGAAAATAACTAAATTAGCACCAAAGCGTACCTGAGTCCATAACAAATTTCGTAAAAGAAGATCTGGTTACAATCTTCCAAATTAGCGTAATTTTAGATCTGTAAAATATCTCTATAGAAGAGGCTATAGAGAGAATATGCAAAAGACTTGTATAATTTGGGCACCATAACCCCATATTTATAACAGTGTTATATTTTCCAATTCGGCCCTTTAACAAATTGAAAATATTTCAATCTCTACGTATTTCTTCCATTACAGCTGAATATTTTTATGTTAATAAATATTATTACCTTATTATACCATTTTGGCTGACGTTTGCATCTAAACAGCGTTACATATTTTATTTTAAATGTGTGTTCCACGTAACTTAAATATTCTAACACTTTGCTACTTTATATGTAAGCATATTTTGTAAATTGTTTGAAAGGTTCTCTCTGATTCCATTTAACTAAGCTAAATTCGGGATTATGTTATTGTCTTTCTTCTGAAATTGGTACTTATTACGGCCTAACAAATACATAATAATTGAAACACATAACTTAATGACACAATTATATGCTTAACATTATGATGATATTACTTTGCACGTTGACTAATTAATTTTGTATATTTGACAATTCTTTTTTTAGTACTATTACGTACAGTTACTAGCTGCTGAAGTTTCTGATTTTTTGTAATCGATGTTTGTTTTAAATATTTTCTTACTGGATGTTAACCTATGGAACGTTACTGTAAAATTGCCCATTAGTGGTAGAGGTATAATTCAGTGACATGAAAAATGTGCAGAAATTAGGAAGGAAATAATGGTCACTTCACAGACCACTGTCCGAACAAGCACCGTAATTAATGTTTCTGAAAACTATCACAGTGCATCAGATTGAAGGAAGATGGAACATTTACTTGACCACATCACATGGAGCTCCAAACCATGGAAGAAGTTGAAACTGTGTACTGTGATCTTTTACTTGTATTTAAGTTAGATCATCTCATCATTTAATTTCTGAAAGAAAGCTCATGTATTGGGCAGCTGCCATTATGTCTGCATTAAATTGAACTATGCCATTTTAGGCCAAATGCGCTTGGTATATTTCTCTATTTCAGAGAAGCAGTGTTCCCGATTGGGTGCAACTGAATTTATTGCAAATTTTACTGGTCAACCAATGTTCATATGGTTTTGCTTCAAGTACATTGCTTGCTTTTATGATACACTTTCAATGCTCCTTCGACATGAGTACTCTATAATAACTGCAATCCATCAAGATTCAAAGCTGCGCTTTTACACTTCCTAGACTAGTATATAATGCCAAGTTTGCTTTTACAACCCACTTAAACTAGCAGCTTTCAGTGAATGAAAGTAGATATCTTGGAGGTCTTTAAATTCAGTTGAACACAATAGTACATGATTTAATGAAATGTTCAAAAACCAACTTTATCCCACGTTCTACAGTAAACGTTTTAGGTACCGTTTACAGACATTGGTGAATGCGTTAAGGCGACACGTCCGACCTTTCAACGGTTCATACAACCATCCAGCAACGTCCGGTTTGTCGGCGAAAAATGAGTCGTGGACGTCGGACAACTCATCTTTATTATAGTTCCAACCAATAAACTATATAGATCTTTCATTGTAGCAAAACTGTAATATATGATAAAAATGTATTTACCTTTTGAACTTTTATCGTACAACACATCGTTATTATATTCTCTTATCATTATAAACACATCGTGGTATACGAGTTTTGGGTCATTTCTTGGTAAAGGCAGCAGTGGTTTAGAGCATGTGTGTTGCAGTTATTTTATTTACAGCATGTCACATGGAGGATATCTTCTTCTTTTTCTCTTCTTCATGAAACACAATATAAATATATTTTTCCCAGACCATCAGTAAATGGTTTGAACGACTTGATGGGTATGTCCTGACATTTAAATTTCAACCGTTGTCTTACCAAAACCGTGTAACAATGCAGGCGTAAAAGCCTGTCATTTAAAGTGCACATAATGCAGAAATGAACAGAGATAAGAACAGAGGGAAATGGGGTAATTTTGTTTTGCAGAGAATATACTGTCAATCTTTCTGTTTCTAAGTAAGAGAAATGCTAAGCACAGTTGCCTATAAGCAACTGTAAGAGAAATACCTTTCGTCCTTGTAATTGACTGCTCTTAAATTCAACTGCCAACCGTAGCGAAGTCTTTGAATTTTCACTGTATTTCCAAACCTCTTGTTCAGTCAGTACTTTAAATATTAAGTTAATGTCTGGCATTTTAGAATGAATCGTCTTAATTGTGCAATTTTCAACGTGTGAAAAGTATACTGCACTGTTTCAGCCATTGAATTCAGTGGGGTCCACATGGACCCCCTGAAATCAATGGCTCACACACCGCAGTATACTTACTGCGGTGTGAACAAACTCATGCTCAATTTCAACCGGGCCAGCATCAAGATTTATATCGTATAAAATACAATGATATCTTTAATTACAGTTAATATATTTTTGATCTCGGGTGAACTACCCAAAATGCTCCTAATACCAAATGTTAGTATTATTAGAGATATAAGTACAGGTTTATATCTTATTATCTGTTACATCTGGGCCTCTTATTTCACTGTTTTCGGGTTACATATATTCCCATCGTTCGTTTGAACAGAATAGTGAATACAAGTTGTAATTTGTCAAGTCTAATACAATGAATACAAGTATTCTTCACATCTAAATATCTCTGTTTCATTTTATTTGAAATTCCAACTTGTTATCAGAGTCACTTAAGTGCTAACAGCATCACCATTATTCTAATCATCAGTTTTCACTGTGGATGATCTACATTGATGTTCATCAGAAAGATCTCATTACTTGGACTCATCTCATCGAAGATTTCACAATCTTTTCATCTAGGAGTTGCTGCCTGATCAGAAAAACTTTGCCTCACATTCTTCTCTCTGGCTACAGTTATTTTCCCAACCATGCTTGACTGTACAAGAAAATTGAATCAAGAAAAACCGATCAAGAAAATCAAAAAAAATCTCAAACGGTTGATAAAAGTGCCTTCCAAGAAAGCAATTCAGTTCCCCCGACCCATAAAAAATCAAAAGGAAATCATCATTTTAAAGCATTCAAGTGTAACATCTCCACTCAAATTGCCCAACTTTCCGCAAAGGAGATGCCAGATGAAATCCGAATGGAAGCTTCTTTGAACATCAGTTCACCGGAATTAAGGCCAAGCATTATGATAATGCAACAATAAACACGGCAGAGCAGATGGCAAAGGAGCAGGAAGGAATTCAGTAATGATTTGGGGTGTGCACGTGCACAGGTGCACCAGCGTGCATATGCTTATAAATTGATTCACTGCCGCAAATTATAAGGGCACTTGTTGTAATTTGGCTGATTATTTTATGACCGTTGGGTTTATGATTAAGCTATATATACATAGTAGAATGTACATTGTAAATCATTGAATTATTGAATGAAATCTCCCTTTTGCTTAAACCATAATTTCCCTGTTCTTTATTCTATCTGGTTTCCTCCCCAATTTCTTCAATTCTCTTGCTCTCTAATTTCATATGTATTCTGTTTTCTGTCTAAATCTACTTGTATCCCCTATCATCTTCTAAACTGCACCGTATCTCCTTCTTCTATTCTTTAAATCTACCTTCACCTTCATTACACCATTGTTACATCTGTTCAGGCAAGAATAACATCAAGTATTTGATAAAATGGTCACGTCAGAGACTGAACGTAGCAAACAGCTGAGCATGAATTAGACCCTCAGGTAACTAATGAAAATCCTGTTTTTCTCGCATTTCTCCAAGATCAAGAAGAAACTAGGAATCGACAAGAAGACATTAATGACAAGGTCTCACAAACCCTAACGAGCCTCAACGACAAAATCGATCAGAATGCCAGAGATAATAAGCAAAAATTCGAGGGCATATACAACATGTTACAATCTATAGCTCAAGACATCCAACAGATCAAAATAAAACATTCTAATAACCAGACAACTATGTCTCCTATGCAAGGGATTCTTGCTGCTAATCCACATGGAAGACCACCTAACTCCTCTGTCATTCCTCCGGTAACTCAACCTTCATCTAGTAGCATACCAGTTACCACTCATAACACATCCAGTTCTAATGACCTACAACCAGTGAACCTCGATCAACTACAAACCACAACCCCTACCAACAATCGAGTCAACCAAGAAATTACCTCTTGGACCAAGAATTCACCATTTCCAAATCTGTAGCTGGATTTCTCCACATACAATTGAGACGAGATGATTATGGAATGGGTAAACTAGGTTGAGCAGTTTTTCAAATTTCATCAAACAGGAGATCACCTATGGGTAGAAATCTCTTCCTTTTATATGAGAAAAGAGGCTTCAACATGGTACGGGTGGTATACCAAAAATGTTCCTAATCGTGAATCATGGGCTACTTTCAAGGTTGAAATCTTGACACGATTTAACCCGGAAGACATGGAGAATCCATATGAAACCCTATCTAAACTAAAGCAAACCACCATTGTATTCACGATCAAGAATGTTCCTGATCGTGAATCATGGGCTACTTTCAAGGTTGAAATCTTGACACGGTTTAACCCGGAAGACATGGAGAATCCATATGAAACCCTATCTAAACTAAAGCAAACCACCACGTATCTACCTACCTAACGAAATTCGAAAGTCTCTAAGCCATAATATAAATCTTTCCTGCACAGTACTTATTAGACAAGGTCATTGGGGGCTTAAAGAAGAGATCAGGTATGATGTACTCACCTCTCGACCCTCTAATTTCAAGCAAGCCGTAGCGTTAGCCAAGATGTTTGAGAGGATTTGGAATTCAACCAAAAAAGGTAAGGCTACATGTGTGTTTCCAAAAGGCAATCCCATCCAAACCCTTACCTATCCAAACCACACCCTCCAATTCCGAAAGTAATACCACCAACCTTGAAAAGATTGCCTGAAATAAGGGTTTGACCTCACAACAACTCCTTGATATGAGAAGACGGAACAAGTGCTATGGTTGTGGTGAACAATGGAGTAAGGAACACAAATGCAAGACTCCAAGAATACATGTTCTAGAAGGAGATATGCTTTTAGATGAAGACACAATAGTGGACTTGGATAATGAAACAGATGATGAAGGCACACCAATCCAGGAAACCCACTCCATCACCTTGCAGGCCATGTGTGGAATTCCTGCTTTGTCCATTATAAAAGTACAAGGCAATATCAAGGGTAAACCTGTTCAAATCTTGATTGATTTGGGCTCCACCCATAGCTTCATTGATGAAACCCTTGCACACAAACTTAAGCAAAAAATTGATGCATCCAAAGTATACAATGTCATGGTAGCCAATGGGGAGAAATTGCAAGGACCGAGAATTTGCCATAATGTTAATATTAGTTGTCAAGGCTGCAAGATGCCAGTAGATCTACTTCTCCTACCTTTAGAAGGATGTCAAGTTGTATTAAGGGCTCAATGGATGAAGGAATTGGGTGAAGTGACACTGAATTTGGATGAACTATCAGTTAGATTTTCTTATGGTAACAAAGTGTACACCTGGAAGTGAATTCAGCAGCAAGATATTAAGTTAGTGATAATAAATCTCTGAATAAGGAGCATATGCAAGGAGCAACCACTAAAGAAATCCAGATTCACCTAGAAGTACAAAGGGTCTTGGAGTCATTCCCAGATATCACAAGCTGTATTGAACTCTACCTCCTGCAAGAAAACATGATCATCAAATTCCCTTGATACCTGAAGCTAAACCCGTTTGCCTGAAGCCTTACAGCCATTCATTCCACATCAAAAATGAACTGGAAAAGATCATAAAAGAAATGCTTGAGTCAGGGACCATAAGACACAGCACTAGTCCTTATTCCTTTCTAGTAGTTATGGTCGGAAAAAGGGATGGATCCTGGAGGCTTTGCATTGATTACAGGGAACTTAATGCACTAACCATCAAAGATAAGTATCACATACCTTTAATTGATGATTTATTTGGTTCAAGATACTTTTCTAAAATAGATTTGAAGTTAGGGTACCACCAAATTAGAATGCATGAACATGACATTCATAAAACAACATTTAGAACCCATGAAGGGCACTATGAATTTATTGTTATGCCATTTAGTCTTGTTAATGCCCCTTCAACATTTCAGTCTCTTATGAATGATATATTTAGGCCTTATTTAAGAAAATTTGTTCTTATCTTCTTTGATGACATACTGATTTACAGCCAGACATTGTCTGAGCATATAGAACATATTAAGCTTTCATTTTAGGTGTTAAAGGTGAACCAACTGGTGATCAGACCATCAAAATGTTGTTTTGCTCAAGAAAGCCTTGAGTATTTAGGGCATATTATATCATCTCTGGGTTTATCAGTGGATCCAAAGAAATTGAAGCGATTAAAGAATGGCCTTTACCCACTAATCTGAAGTCATTAAGAGGCTTTTTGGGTTTATCTGGTTACTACCGTAAATTTATAAGAAGCTATGGACTGATTGCTCAACCCCTTACTAAACTGTTAAAAAAGAATGCCTTCACGTGGTCGGAAAAAGCTACTCATGCATTTGAGCAATTAAAGCAATGTTTGATGCAACCTCCGGTCATCTCAATGCCAAATTTTACACAACCTTTTATCTTGGAATGTGATGCAAGCGGAATTGGAGTGGGAGCACTGTTAACTCAACAAGGGAAGCCAATTGCTTATTTAAGCAAAGCATTGCATGGACAAAATCTGTCATTATCAACATATGAAAAAGAGTTAATGACACTCATTATTGCTACCATTCATAATCAAAACATATCATCAAAGTCTTAAATTCTTGTTATCTCAAAAATTGCATACAGGAGTTCAAAATAAATGGTTGGCAAAGCTACACGGATTTGATTACACTGTGGAGTACAACAAGGGCAAGGAAAATGTGGTGGAAGATGCTCTATCTAGGATATATGAAACTGGTAGTGAACCATCCCACTTAAATGCCATTTCTATGGTCCAAACCCCGTGGTTTACTGAATTAAAGAAGAATTTATTAGAATAAGAATGGTACCACAAGTTAAAACAGAAGATACTGAGTAAGGAGGTGAATGAAGGTAAATACAAGCTGGTGGATAAGCTAATTTTTTTACAAAGGAAAGCTCCTTATTGATTATCACTTGGGATCCATATTGCATATCATCATTGGAGACCACCATTCTACACCATTGGGTGAACATGCTGGAATCCAGTGGGCTATTAAGAAGATCAAACAAGTGTTTTATTGGAAACACATGAAAAGTATTGTGGAAAAGTTTGACAAAGAATGTAAGGCCCGCTAGAGAAATAAGAGTGAAAATGTGCAAATGTCTGGCTTATTAAATCCACTTCCCATTCCTGAAAGAATTTGGGAAGATATATCCATGGACTTTATCACTTGTTTACCCAAAAGTCATCAATGCACAGTCATACTAGTGGTGGTGGACTGGCATAATAAATATTCTCATTTTTTTGCATTAAAACATCCCTTTACAGCAAGAAAAGTTGCTAAAGTATTCTTTAATGGGGTGTTCAAACTACATGGTTTGCCAAAAACTATTGTTAGTGATCGGGATGCTATGTTTACAAGTTTGTTTTGGCAAGAATTATTCAAGTCACAAGGTTGCAGCCTAAAATTAAGCTCCTCTTACCATCCACAAAGTGATGGTCAGACTGAAGTAGTTAATAAAATTCTAGAATGATATTTGAGGTGTTTATAGGGCATAAGCCACATAAGTGGGTTGACTGGCTTTCCTTGGTAGAGTATTGGTACAATATTTCATGGAAAACATCAACTAATACCACTCCATACCTTGCTATGTATGGGAGAAATCCTCCAAATTTACTATTCTACGTTCCTAACACTGCAAAAATTGAGGTTGTATAAGAGCAATTGTTTAGTAGAGACATTTTATTAGAGTTTCTCAAGGATAGTTTGAAAGGAGCTCAAGAAAGAATGAAGAGGTATGCAGACATGAGGAGGACGGAGAGAAGTTTTGAAGTGAATGATTGGGTGTATTTGAAATTACAACCCTATAAACAAATTACAGCAAGGAACCAATGAACACACAAGTTATCCCCCAAATATTTTGGTCCTTACATGATTGAAGAAAAGATTGGCACTGTTGCTTATAAATTAAAGCTGCCAAGCCATGTTAAAATACACCATGTTTTTCATGTTTCTTTACTGAAGAAAAAAGTGGGTAGTAATGTGATCATTCAATATGATGTACCTAGCTTTGAAGAGGAGGAAGTTCTATAGCCGGATAAAATCTTGGATCGAAGAATGGTACTTACGAATGGGGAATCAGTGGCGCAAGTTTTAATTAAATGGAAGGGTAGAGAAGAAGATGAAGCAACATAGGAAGATTATTGGCCACTTATTAGAAGGTTTCCTACCCTAGATCCTGAGATAAGATCAGTTTTTCAAGGGGGAGGGAGTTGTAACATCTCCACTCAAATTGCCCAAATTTCCGCAAAGAAGATGCCTGATGAAATTCAAATGGAAGCTTCTCTGAACATCAGTTCATCAAAATTAACGGCCAAGCATGATAATGCAACAATAAAGACGACAGAGCAGGTGGTAAAGGAGCAGGAAGGAATTCAGTAATGATTTGGGGTGTGCACATGCACAGGTGCACTAGTGTGCATATGCTTATAAATTGATTCACTACCGCAAATTATAAGGGCACTTGTTGTAATTTGGTTGATTATTTTATGACTATCGGGTTTATGATTAAGCTATATACACATAGCAGAATGTAATTGTAAATCATCGAATTATTGAATGAAATCTCCCTTTTGCTTAAAAACTAATTTCCCTGTTCTTTATTCTATTTGATTTCCTCCCCAATTTCTTCAATTCTCTTGCCCTTTAATTTCATCTGTATTCTGTTTTTCTATCTAAATCTACTTGTATCCCCTATCATCTTCTAAACTACACTGTATCTCCTTCTTCTGTTCTTTAAATCTACCTTCACCTTCATCTTCATTACACCATTGTTACATCTGTTCAGGCAAGAATAACATCAAGTATTTGATGAAATGGTTACGTCAGAGACTGAACGTAGCATCAAGGTTGCATCAAATATCAACTGTCGAATTTCTTCGGGGATCACAATTCAAGGTTCTTTCAAATTCAAATTTTGTCATACCTGATTCTGCAATGTTGCCTCATCTCTGCACTTTCAGAATGGAAAATCAAGGTAACATTATGAGTCCCCAAGCTTCCAGCAAAAACCTCTGTCAGTCAATTTGATCCAACCCTCGACTTGATGAAGATTATCATAAAGCCCCAGAGTAAATTAATCTTTGTTCAACTCGACGAATCTAACTACATATCGTGGAACCTACAAATAGAGACATTTGTTAGAGGATATGGTTTAGATGACCACGTTCTTGAAACAAAAATTGTTCTACTAAAATTTATTAGAGGCACTGAAAGGTTAGTGCCAAATCCTAAATACACAACCCATCAAAGGCAAAATAGCTGTGTATGTTCATGGATGATGTCCTCTATTGGCATAACAATTTTATCACAACCAATAGGTGTGAAAACTGCTCAAGAAGCATGGTCTACAATTGAAAGACATTTTACAAAGCATTAGAAAAGGTGATGCATCTGTGAGTGAGTATCTACTTAAAGTAAAAAAAAATAACATATGTGATCAAATAATTTCTACAAGACAAAAGATAGCTGAATCTGAACAGGTCCTATCAATGATCAGTGGCTTAAATGATGAATTTGAGGATGTTACAACTATTAACTTATCCATAGATCCAACACCATCACTGTTGTATGTGTACTCCACTTTATTGGCACATGAAGGCAGAATTGAACACAAGAAAAGTGCCAATTCTGACCCATTTGTTAACTATACCACTTATGGAAGAGGTAAGAATCAAGAAAGAGAAAATGGGTCAAGAAACTAACCTAATAACCAAAGAGGTGGTCAGCTTAACAGAGGAGGAGGTAGAGGAAGAAACAACAATAGTAGAATTAGGTGTCTAATCTATGAGAAATTTGGTCACAGTGCCAATAAATGCTATTTTAGGTTCAATGCAAACTATACCCCAACTCAGCAAAACAATTGCTCAAGTGCCAACACCATTAGTGCTCATAATGGTAGCAAATCAGAAGTACAACACACTGAGGGAGCTAAGGCAGAAGACATAAGTGATGACAGTTGGTATCCAAACTCAGGTGCTACCAACCATGTGACAAACAACTTAAGTAATTTGAATCTTAGCGACCATGAGTACAAAGATATGCAAAATTTATTTGTAGAAAATGGTAAAAACATTCACATAAAACACAGTGGAAATGCAAGAATTTATGGCTCTAACCAACTTTATCTCAAAAAAATTAAGGGTACCATCAATCAAAGAAATTTATTGAGTGTTTCCCAATTTACCAAAGATAATAATGTATATTTTGGGTTCTTTCCTAATGCATGCTTAGTAAAAGACATACTAACCCAAGTAATATTTTTGTAGGGTTGTGAGAGTAATGGACCGTACAAATTTGATGTCATCAACATAAGGAAAACTAACTGTAATAAAATGCCTATGTGATGACTATTACTAATGATCCTAAATGTTATAATGTCTTTGAATTGTGGCATAACAAACTGGGGCATCCCAGTTTGAAAACCGTTAAACATGTTATCAGTAGCAATAATATAAATGTTGATAAAATTCCTACTGCACATGTTTTCACTTTTGTCAAATGGGAAAGAGTCATAAAATTTCATTTCCAGACTCAAAAACTATTTACTCTAGACCACTTGAATTGATTGTCACATATTTATGGGGACCTGCCCTAGTATGTTCAGATTATGGATATAAATATTATATCTCATTCATATATGCTTATACTAGATATGTATGAATATACCTACTTAAAAGCAAGTCTAAAACTTACAAAACTATCCAGATTTTCATTACATCTATTGAAAATCAAACGGGGAATAAGGTCAAAATCCTTCAAAAAGATAGTGGAAATGAATTCTTTTCACTAAAACAATATTGTTTAAACAAGGGTATACTTCATAGAATTACCTGCCACTATACATCTGAAATGAATGGTATTATAGAGAGGAAGCATAGACGTATTGTGGAAAGTGGATTAACACTGCTTGCAAAAGCTTCTATGCCCATGAAATTCGGGCTAGAATCTTTTACAATTGAAGTATATTTATTTAATCTATTGCCTACTAATGTACTTAAGTTCAAATGTCCTCATGAGATTCTAACTTGAAACAAACCATATTACAATCACTTGAGAGTATTTAGGTGCCAATTTTTTCCCTATCTACGACTATACAACACTCACAAAATTGAATATAGTGTTAAATTTGGGTGATACAAAATCACATTTAGATGGAACAAATATGCAAAATGGGAAAGTAAATATATTCAATATGGAATGCATAAATGCATTGATTGCATTTGCATGAGATGGATGCATGGATTATTTTCTTCCATATTTGCTATTGAGTCATTTGTTGCCATTGTAATTTGCCTCCATAATTTATTACCATATGATGGTGATTTGATTGATGACTCACATACATTTCACTGGCTATATATTGAGGGGTAGACTTCTTAGTAAACCCATCCTGGCATGGAGCCAGTGATCCCCAATGGTATCTCTTCTTGTTATGCCTATTTGAGGTTATATGTAAACTCTTTTTGTGTAATCTCTTGTAATTCTCTCTATTATGTGAAATAAAATCTCTCTCTTTTGAATTGGACATACACTATCTCGATGATAGTGGAACCAGTATAAATATTGTCTCTTTTCTTCTTTATAGTTATTTACTATTTCTTTGTAGTAATAGAATAATTGCTATCAGATTAGTTTGATGTACAATTGGCAAATCTAGATCCTGCTTATTGTTCTTCCGCAATGGCGCAATTTCCCCAACAAGTGGTATCAGAGCAAGGCGATTTGTTTTAAATTGTGCATCAATAATTTCTACAAAGGTTGTAGATTCAGTGGTGCTTATTCTATTACAATTTTGGGAGAAAAGGAAGACTTTGGTGGAGGAGATTATGTTGAGAGTGAAGAGCGTTCCAATCTGGGAACTTTGACGTGATAAAGAGTTTAGTGTGCTGAAGAGACCATTGGATTTGGAAATTATATCTGATGTAGCTGATTTTGGTGACGGATTTGACGCCGTTGAGGCTTATCAACTTATGATGCCGTCTTGGAGAGTTCAGTTCATAGAGCTGATTTTGGCGAATTTGTGCCATCGTCGATTTTGTGATGCCGTCTTAAAAGAGGTGCTACATGCAGATATGTGGAAGGAGAGAGAATTTTGTTGCATGCAGAGATTTGGATTTTGGCTCTGTTTTTTTTTTGAATTGGTGATTGAGAGAATTATTTTTTGCCTTGGCGGTGTTGAGATTACTTTGGTGTCTGCCTTCTTTTTTATTTTGGATATTTGCAACATTTTGTTGACGGGCTGGGACGTAGTCTGAGCTCGTTAACAATTGTGTGATGGGGGGTGGCTTTGCTGGAACCCATTTGGTAAATATTCATTTTTGATGTACCTCATTATGAGATTTTGATTGAAGGTGGAGTTCTTTTGAAGAGTTTTTTGATGTGAAGAGAATTTAATTCGAGATGGGGTGTTGCAGATATGTGATTTTGCATCAAGGTGGAGATGTTAAATTTGGGTGATACAAAATCACATTTAGATGGAACAAATATGCAAAATGGGAAAGTAAATATATTCAATATGGAATGCATAAATGCATTGATTGCATTTGCATGAGATGGATGCATGGATTATTTTCTTCCATATTTGCTATTGAGTCATTTGTTGCCATTGTAATTTGCCTCCATAATTTATTACCATATGATGGTGATTTGATTGATGACTCACATACATTTCACTGGCTATATATTGAGGGGTAGACTTCTTAGTAAACCCATCCTGGCATGGAGCCAGTGATCCCCAATGGTATCTCTTCTTGTTATGCCTATTTGAGGTTATATGTAAACTCTTTTTGTGTAATCTCTTGTAATTCTCTCTATTATGTGAAATAAAATCTCTCTCTTTTGAACTGGACGTACACTATCTCGATGATAGTGGAACCAGTATAAATATTGTCTCTTTTCTTCTTTATAGTTATTTACTATTTCTTTGTAGTAATAGAATAATTGCTATCAGATTAGTTTGATGTACAATTGGCAAATCTAGATCCTGCTTATTGTTCTTCCGCAATGGCGCAATTTCCCTAACATATAGATCATCATCATGCACATTTCTTGGTTATCCAAATAATCAAAAAGGTTATAAATGCCTAGATAACAAAGGCAGGATATATGTATCTAGGCATGTTGTATTCAATGAAGAAGTGTTTCCCTACAGTAAGCTAGAAATTAAAACTACAAAAAAGGTTCAAAATCCAACACAATATCCTCTTTCCATATCTGATGATGTGGAGATAGTCATGCCAACTCAACAGAGATAGGTCAACACTAACAATGACTCTCAACTCGCTACGCCCGTGGATGGACTAGGTCAAGAGCAACAAAGCCTACCAACCAACACTGACTACACCACTCAACAACAATAGGTTAATAATAAAGATCAAGAAAGTCAAAGTACAGACTGCAATTCCAGAAGTGATAGTGGTCAAAACAATTCTACTAGAGACAATGCAAACCAACACCACGGTGACTAAAGCAAAATGTGCTATATTCAAGCCAAAGATATACAATACCACCATGGACTTACAAGAGCCATCAACTTATCAAGAAGCGGTTCTATCAGATAAATGGAGAACTGTCATGAATGAGGAGTACTCAACATTAATAAAAAAACAATACATGGACTCTTGTTACTCCTCTAGATCATAAAAATAAAATTGGCTGTAAGTGGACCTTTAGATTAAAAGGAAATGTTGATGGTTCAACCTCAAAATATAAAGCAAGTCTTGTAGAGCCAAGGGTTATTCACAACAGAGTGGCTTTGATTTCATAGATGTTTTTTCACCTGTTGTGAAACCCACTTCAATAAGAATAGTATTAACAATTTCCTTATACGAAGGATGAACCATCAAACAACTTAATGTAAATAATGATTTTTTAATTGGTGTTTTGCAGGAGGAGGTATTCATGGAGCAACCACAAGGATTTGTGGAGAAGGTAAAGGAAGGACTAGTATGCAAGCTATATAAAGCAATTTAGGGATTAAACGGGCACAAAGGGTTTGGTTTGACAAGCTAAAAGCTACATTTGTCAAACATGGATACAACTCTATTAAATCTAACAATTCTATATTTACAAAATTTATCACTTATTCTACCACATACATATAGATTTATCTTGATGATTTTATTATTATAGGTAGCAGTGAAGTTGAAATAACCAGAACCCTTGATGTAGAATTTTCTATTAAAGACCATAGGGACTTGAACTATTTTCTATGAATTGAAGTAAAGAGAAGTGGCTAGTTAGAAGTTCATCTCAGTCAAAAAAAGTACATCAATGAAATTCTGTCTAGAGCTAAAATGAAACAGGCAAATTCTCTGCTAACTCCAATGATAAAAAACCCACAACTATCAAAAACTAAAGGGGATGCAATACAGTTTGGCAAACAATACAGGAGTATAGTTGGAGCACTTCAATATGTCATAATTACCAGAGAAGACATTGCTTATAGTGTAAATAAAGTCAGTCAATACATGCAAAATCCACTGGATCAACATTGGAAAGCTGTAAAGAGGATACTTAGATATTTAACAGGAAATATGAACCAAGGACTCATTCTAAAGTCTAGCAAACACTAAACATCAATGCCTACTCAGATGCAGATTGGGGAACTGACCAGGACGACAAAAAGTCCACTTCATAGTACTGTATATTTTTGGGTAAAAATCCAATGTCACGGTGTGCTAAATAGCAAAATGCAGTTTCTAGATCCAGCAAAAAAGGCCGAATTCAGAAGTATGGCAAGTACCATAGCAGAGATAATGCAGATAAAGTCACTGCTAAGTGAACTTAAACTCAAATCAGATAAGAATGCTATTATATGGTGTGAAAACATTAGTTCCATCTCCTTGACAGCAAGCCCAGGTCTACAGACTAAACACATAGAATTGGATCTATACTTTATCAGATAACAAGTTATGTAAGATAAGCTTAATATTGGGTATATATCTTCAACTGAGCAAAAGGAAGACATACTTACATAACCCCTATCAAAAGCAAACTTCAGTCGACTTAGGCTTGAACTCAATGTTGATGAAGCAGATCCAAGCAGCAGGTTGAATATGCCTATCCATTTAACAGAAAAATTCGATTGAATCTTACTTGTGTTTACCTGACTCTCGTATTTCACTCAATTGAAGAAATTTTGGTGATTTTGCAACGAAAGAGGCTGCACATTCGCCATGATTTTGTTTCATTTCCCTTACAACAAACCATAACCCTCGGTAGTGTTTGAGGGGACTATTAGAGATATAAGTTTAGGCTTATATCTTATTAGCTGTTACATCTAGGCCTGGCCCATTTCACTGTTTTCGGGTTATATATACCCATCATTCGTTTGTATAGAATAATGAATAAAAGCTGTAATTCTCAAGTCTAATACAATCAGTACAAGTATTCTTCACATCTCAAAGTCTCTGTGTCATTTTATTTGAAATTCCAACTAATATTATTTAAAAATAGGATTTATCAATTAATTTATTTTTATATATTCATAACAGTAGTCTATAAATATTGTTAAATTTTAATATCTCCTCAAAACAGGATCTAATAATTAAATTCTTTTACAAATTTAAAACATGCATCTGCAAATATTACTAAATTTTATTATCACTAATATTAGGATATAACAAACAAATTTTTAATTAATGACAAAAATAAATATTCAAACAGTAAAAGATAAAAAAAATGTCGCAACTTAGTAAACAAATTTAAACTAATGCATGATTTCAATGTAAAAATATTTTTAAATATTTCTATAATTTTTTTAATTTGTTAAACATATACAATATTGTTAAATATTTTTACGCTCTTTTAACAGGTGCATGTCTTATTTTATATTTAGAACTTGATATGTAACACTTTCTTCACAGAAGAAATGGTCTCTAAGTTCAAAAGAAAAAACATCATCACCATAATTATATGAAGAAATTACGCGAAGTATTCTGTATATTTATGTTCACAAGCATGTTCTTAGTTTAGATATTATTATAACCATTTTTTTCATTGTTGGAATACTGATATTGGGATATAACTGATGATGCACTATATTAAATCTATTGCTGAATTACTTATTGATTGATAGGATTGTTAGTGTGCAGTTAATGGCCCACTAAAGTTCCATAAAATCTTGATTATATAATGTAGCACTTTTCAACCGCTATGCTATATCAATTTTAATGTTGATGAAGAGTAGATCCGCTTTAAGTCCCCCTATTTTTCACTATGCCCGCTAAACCAAGGTTTTTTAGCACATGCTTTAGCAATATTAATATACAAAGCTTGAGTTGAGTATTTTTTAAAATAATTAATAAAGTTCATGCAAAGAGCTAATTTTAAGACATAAAGGCCAAATATATGATAGAAATATGTTATATCATCAAATTCAATGAGCACAACCATGATATTCTTTGGTCTTGTTATGTAAGATTAGTTAATATTAGCTTCTTCTGCATATATAATGTGAAAATAATAATTAATTAATTTGAAATATTTAGTTTACATCTAATGAATCTTTTTGCAACTCTACTATATTTCCGTTATTTCCTCACTTAATTCTGCTACACATTTTGCACCTTTGTCGTTATAGAACCGCTAAGCGCTTTAAATGGATAGGATTGTTATTAGTGTTATACTTATGTTGTTATGAATATGATAACATATGAAGTCATTACTATCAACTAATTAGTTTAAAACAAACTGTTAGCACCAAAATAATCTGGAGAACTAAGACTAGAAACTACAATGGAGGGTTGTCAAAAACAAAAAGCTTGTGGTCCAGACTAAGTCGGCCTATCAGAATTCACTTCCATATTTAAAATTAAAAACTTCTTTCCAAAAGGAAAAATCTTTTTCAATGAAACCAAAGGACATGCACTTCGGAATAGCGGACTTCAAGGAAAAAGAAGAATCAGATACACCTTTCATTTCGGTTAAATAAAAGATTACAGCAATTTAATCCCTCGAGAAACATCTACAGCACAGGGAGACACATCTCCCGAAGAGAGGATATCCTTTAACAACAATCAAAAGACGGGAGTCTACATGAGCTTACATCTTCTGCAACATATTTTCGGAGTTAAATAAACGCATTCGAATAAAACGGAAGCAACCGAATGGATATACATCTGTAGACGTTTGGGTAGTGTCAACGCGGTTGGAACGCTTCTTCAAGGAAATAACCTTTTTAGTTCGACCATGTCCGGTTCGATATAGGACACGTGGTAGCCAATCTGAATATTGGGGAGGTACTGGAAGTTGTCTCTTTGGAGGTGGAATGTTTCTTCAGAAGGGTTGAACCAAGATGGTCGAGATGAGATGGTCGAACCTGATTTCCACATTCCCTAAGCCCAAGTTGGTCGATCTGAGATCACGTCGAACCGAGAGGAATGCCATGCTGACTTTGCTTGATCTTTTGCTACAAAGATATATAGTGAACAAGTTCCAAGTACTTCAATTTGGGATGTCAATGGTCTTGACGGCCTTGCCAAAAGGCAGGTCAACAACTAGTGTTGTTTACATATATTATTTAAACTTTGTCGCTTATTTAACTTTAAATTTCAAAGAAAAACTAATTTTGTCTTCTTTGTTGATATGAATGTAATATACATTTTAAAAAAAAATCATATTCAGCATTAATTTGATGAATTAACAATAATTTACTGATTGAATTTATATGGTAAACTCAAAATCACATAATTAACGAGGACTATATCTTGTTCTTTTTCTTCTACCGCCACTCCACAATAACCTAATTTCTTCGTTTTCCATCCATTTTTTTGTTCTTCTCACTGATTCCTCCTAGCTTTCCCTATTACTGTTACAATCGAGCTCTACCATCACCGCTTTCACTCCCATCCTCTTTTTTTTGTTTCAGATCTGAGCACCTCCTCCGTTTTGTGAGTTTTTGAGTACTGTGCATTCGCCACCACCGCACATATTCCGATTCATCTACCTTACTATGGTCAAATGATTTCTTCCTTCGAGCTCCCGAGTAAACCTCGTGTGCCAATCCAATCTCTCACTGCTTTGTAGTAGACTCTAAGATGGACATGGATCGATTTTTCGATGGATGTGGTCTGATTGGACTATTTTCTTTTTTGGCAAGGCCAACCGGTTTTTGAAGTGATCGTAAACACGTTTATTATAACAAATAATAAGAATAGTATTACATAAGTTGGACAAACTATTTAACTATGATTCAGTTTTTAAGGTGGACCGTTTACCACAAACGAAGCTATAGTGGTCCATACACTACAACTATACAAGCTCAAAGTATAAGAGATAGCTTAGAGGACTAGACTACTATTACATACTCTACGAGGGGAGAAAAGTTACAACATAACTGTCAAAGAAAAAATATACAAGAACTATAAGTTAACAGTAAATACAAGCAACACAAGACCACTGTAGTAGTAAGACCTCGTAGTGCACTGTACGCAGCATCAAAGCAGGGATAAAGGAAACCCATATTTCTCGAGCACCACTCTCGTACTATGTCAAACAGAAAAGGACATGGTACTATAGCACCAATGCATCACAAAAGAAACGAGCAAGGCTGGAGTGTTGACAAGCTTGGCTTAACACACAATCTGACATGATCATTTCACCCAACCAAAGTCACCACCACCAGAAAGACAGCAGCCCAAACTGAAAACATGACATACTCAAATCTCCCAAAAAAGAATCATTCTCGCCACTACATAGACCTCCTTGCAGTCGAAACCATTCTCACAACCAACAATTTGAAACCCACAAAACAAACACCAAAGTACAAGGAGGCATGAAACACCACTTTAGCACCAACGTATACAACTAAAATAAAACCAGACAATCCAGCAATCTCAAATAAAGTTCGCCAAACTAGAAACATTGTTCAGCTTCCCTATTGCTACCTGGTAGATAAGAA
Organism: Allium sativum; assembly: GCA_030737875.1. Classification (NCBI taxonomy): domain Eukaryota; kingdom Viridiplantae; phylum Streptophyta; class Magnoliopsida; order Asparagales; family Amaryllidaceae; genus Allium; species Allium sativum. The sequence goes on along the minus strand of JASFAX010003415.1, from coordinate 17,480 downwards.
TTTGGAACGTCATACCAGATTTAGGGGGAGCACATTCGCGAAGCTTAAAGTAAGTCACGGCCGACCAGGAACCACTACGCAATAGATGGCATACTACAACGAAAATCCAAGGTGTTACCAGCTAAAATGTTTTCACAGCCATGCTGATTTTTGTCTACTGCAACACATGCTTCAATGTGTTAGCATAGATATAAACTATGTGTTGCAGTAGCCGCATAAATATAAAATTATCAATCCTCATCAACACGATCCAACGGTCCACATTACTGATCCGCGTCATTCTGATTTTCCTTCATCGCCTCAACTTCTTTTCATCAAATTTTCATTTTCCCTCCGGAACATAATTCATGCTATTTTCACTTGAAAAAAATACAGTCGCTTCCACTTTAATGGTCGATTGAAAACTAGGATTTTTCTCTCTTCAATAAATCGCGACTTCAGCTTCTTTAATTCGAGATGATCCTATGATTGCTTCGAATTACAACTTCTCCTCTCGTCATCGATTTCTCGAATGCTACTGGTGCTCCAATAATCTTCGATCTTGATCTTGTTGAGATGAAATCGATCTCTGAAATTAGTATGTGATTTTGCCCTTTTTTACTTTTGATTATTGTTTTGTTGTTTGATTTCAATCCCTCCTTTTCCTGTGATGAATTAGTGTGAATTTATAGGGTTTCGAATCCATATATAATCTCTGATTTCAACATTAGATTTGGTTGTGATTTGTGGCTCCTATTTTGTCGAGTATGAAATATTCAAACTTTTTAGAATTTAATTTCGTGATAAGTGACTCGACTAAGATTAGATTTTCTAGAATTAAATTTTTGAAATTATATGTTGATTAATGGAAAGCAAGTTTCGGGCAAATCAATATATTTGCAAATTGAAAGATAAGCTCTGGGAGTTTATTGAGTTGTTTGGATTGCTGCTGACTTGCTTATGAGTTTATTGAGTTGTTGTGCACTTGTATATGTTGCACTTTGGTCTGTCTCCAGTGTAACCTTCAACTTGTCGTATGAAAAAACACAAAAACTCGTAACCATGAAGAACTGGTCTGCAATATTTGAAGGCAATCAAGTAAGCTTATTTTGTTGATCAGAATACATCAATGCATACATTGTATGTAAGCATGTTAGTACTTAAAGGCCTTTACTTGCTTCTAACTGCAACTAAAGCGAGAACTAAGGGTCCTATTATTTGGGACTAGAACTGGAATGAAACATCATACAAACTCATATGTATGCATCCTCTTGTTTTCTCTACTGCACTACATCTAATTGTTTATTGTTTTGTTTTATAATAACTTGATATTTATGTATTATTAGGTGTGATCATAACCTATCGTTTGGAATTGGAATGAAACTTATAAACTACGGAAGAAGTGGTGCATTATGCAGGGTATGCGATGATGTGGAGTTTTGATAAGTGTAGTATGCAGTGTATGTTTTGAGATGATGCTGAAGGAGGATAAGTGTAGGAAAAGGGACACAATGGTATTTGTGGTCGAAGAGGATGTAAGTGTGTTACAGAAGTGGAAGTTTTGAAGTCTAATGTGTGTTATTGTTGTTTAAGTCTTTGGGTGATGATGGACCAGGTGTGCAACGTTTCAAAGAAGGTTTGTTCTTCCAAAATCGGATGGATCGGGGCAGTGCCCACTTGTTTCGAAATCGGATGATGGTCTTGGTGTGTAGTATTTTGTAGGGATGAGCAGGACAACCGATTATAAACCAAAACCGAACCGAAACCGTAAAAAACCAATAAAAACAACACCGAAATAAAACCGCAAAACCGATGAAACTGCACCGTTAGTATGGTCCGGGTTCGGTTTTTGTCCTTTTTCAAACCGCAAAACCGGAACCGCACCGATACATTGAGTCAAGTTGGTTACTCTCCCAAGCTTAATCATGACGTGTTGATGGAAATGTCTGATCATATAAAGGATCTGCAAAAGAAAACAAAACCCGTATTGGATACCTTGAGAAGCTAACAAGACCTGCCCCTAGACAAAGCTCTTACTGCATTAGCTGTAGAGGATAGAAGGAAGAAGTATGCTACTGCTGAGAAGTATCTTGAGCAAGTTCTACATACTGCTTTCGGCCCATCAGAATTATGATTTGGATTACATCCTTTGCCTTGATGTCATTTATAGGAAGATGGCAATTGGATTGGTCATCATGGTCAAAGAGTTTTCATTTGCATGTGAAGAACACACGCTACAATCCATTTTACGCCCTTGTTTATTTACTTATAAAAGAACAGTTTTTTCTTTTCTTTTTTCCATATCTCCCTCTTAGTAATCCATTTCCTCCTACAAAGTTTTTGTAAACCGCTACTTTTGGAAGAGAAGTGCGTGCAGTAGTCCTAAGTGAACATGAAATTTTTCCATGAATTTTCCTTAATAAAAAAGGAGCGTAGAAGAGGTCATAACAGCACACAATGCATGTTATAGTATTCCTAATGGTAATAAGCTTTTTCATAGCCATACTGAAAAGATTTGAAGATGAATTTTCTGTATTTAATATCACATAGTGGACAAATAAAAAATCCTCTGCCTCAGCTCTAAACATTTCATGTGCGTCACCATCTAAGCGAGCAACCCAATCCACTTGATAGTTTTTAGCATCAATCTCCATTTTTTTATACATCACCACCATAGTGAAGCATGTGTGTCATGTATGTATATGTTGTAGTGTTGTTTTGTATGAGTAGGACAAGTAGGTTATAGACTTATAATTTTACAGTGGAGTGATATTTAACCTAGTGTTCTTTTGTTTGTATTGTATTTGAATGCTTTGTGCCTATGAGTTTGATTAGGCAACGGTCTCTTTTTTGTTAATCGGTTTTGAAATCGAAACTGCACATTTAAAAAACCGAAACCGCACTTTTAAAACCAAATCACATTAATGGTTTTTGGTTCGGTCTCGGTTTCTATTTTTGGAAACCGCAAGCTAGTGGTTCTAGGTGCGGTTTTAAGTCAAAACAGCACCAAACCGCACCATGTCCATCACTAGTATTTCGGGACCCGGACTCCCACCGGTGTTGTGCCCGGTCCCGCTTCTCGGCTCACCTTCGACTCGACACTCGGCTCGCCTTCATCTCTGCATATATTTATCAATGTTAGTGTCTTTATAAATTGAAAATGCATATATAATGAGTGAACTAAGTGATGTAGTGAGGGATATCTGTGTATGTTAATAATCAGTGTTGCAGTAAATCATTGAGTTGTAAATAGTTGGAGTTAGAAATTTGAGAAAGAAATTTTGGGTTCGAATTTATGTCATTAAATGAAATTTAAACCAAAATTATACCGGATCTTCATGATAATTTATAAATCGAGAGGAATACCTATCGGATCTATTCGATTTCATCATCTTCAATCAATACTTGGATCTGGATCGAATCAGTGAGGAGCTCCTAAATTTGAAGCCTCTATCGGTGTCCACGAGAACGCACCCGCCTTCAATCGAATCAAAGGTTGGAAGAAAGGCTACGGTGCTAGCCGCCATTATTGGATGAATTAGGTTTTTTGGTAGGGCTTTTTTTTTGTTCTGATCCGATCTAAACAAAAAAAATGGTTCACTTGCCACATTTAAAAGGAACGGTTTTCCTTTAAATTAAACGTGTACCCAAAGTAAGGAGACCAACCGGTATACTAATTCAACGTTAAGTAAAATATCAACATATTTGATATTTTATTTATCCAACAAATGTTTTTCCTTTATTACGTTCTGTCTGTGTGACCCTATAGGCTATTATTGGCAATAATTTAAACAATATTTAAATCATAAACAGTGAGCGGTATTTAACAACACATCGTTACTACCCAAGTAGTAATAAGATCAATGATTCGATACAAACTTTTCCGTGACCAATGTCTCAATGTAATATAATCCTTTTAACCAATATATCCAGAATTAAACTAGAGGCATGGATCGTATTATCCTCATTATAATCTAATCCGTTTTTCTTAATCGATGAGTAGACTGTTTAAAACAAATCAATATTTGAGTACGGCCATGCATTTCACAGTCTCACTCAATCAAGAGGCCCATGGATATCACTACGAATATATCATAGGGTTAAATTCCATCTACATCGTTCATAATTTCTATTCGATTTGAGATGTATCCAACAATTACCGTTATCGTTACTTTGTTACGAATAACTTTAGATGATATCAAAACACAAATATCCTCGAATAAAATTATAATGATTTCAGGTCTAAGGACCATTACATCACTGTCACTATGAGAATAACTCATGATACTGTTAATTATATTTCATGGAGTTATCTCACGGTGGGTCATCCCAATACGCTATTCTCCAATACGTATTTATGTCTTGACTTTAATATCACGTATATCAATGATCAATGAGATATGATCATCAATCAATCAACATACTAGTCTCTACGTTTTATTGTTATCCTATATAAACAATAAAACTTGACTAGGGACATTTAAGAATTACAATAATTAACATATTATATAATCTCAAATTCAAGTCACTCACTTGAACTATATAATTCTGTATTATAATTCTAAGGACTTCTATTATATTAATATTATATTGTGCAGTAAATATAATATAACAGAATAATATTTTATTCCAAATAAAATAATAACATCAACAGTGTTATCAAACTCATCAAATAAATTGCCTCTAGGGCATAAACTCTAACAATCTCCCACTTGCACTAGAGTCAATCATTCATATATCATATACTCGTGAAACTAGTGTGACTATAAAACTTTTGCTGCGACAGAGTTTAATTCAATAGGTCTGCAGCATTACAACTTTGCAGATATGTTTATTTCCTCTGTGAACAACTTTACATAGGAATTATATTTCTTAAATATATCTATGTTTGGATTGATAATGAGTTTAATGTTTTTGGCCTGAGCAACAACCATATTGTTATCACAAAGTATATCATGTGATCAACAATGAATTAAGTTCAATCATGAACTTTTAATCCAAACATTTCTTTCTTAGAATCAATATTTATTTCTTGTTTTAAAACTAACATTATTCACAATAATCAATGTGTCATCAATATATAACATTAGAATTATTGTGTCACTACCACTCAATTTCTTGTCTATACAAGATTCAATGACATTATGTGGTTTTCGAGACATTTCGATTTCTATTTCATTCCAATCGGCATCTTAGAGACTGGATCTCTATAAAATGGATACCAATTCGAGCAATAAAACGTTTTATTCTTAGAGGATTTATAGAAATAATATCCATTTGTTTCTTGTGGATATTACACAACATAGCTATTTGATTTGGGTCCGATCTTATCAGAGGAAGGTCGTTAAACAAACGCCTTACATCCCAAATCTTCAAATTAGACACACTAGGACATTTCCTAGTCCATATCTTATATGGCTTCTTTAAAATCATTTTTGTGGAATTCAAATGCAATTGTTCTAAATTTAATTTATTGGAAGATCTATATGACTTATCTTGGTAGTACCATATCTTATAAGGTGTGATTACTCCTTTTAGATACACCATTCCAATTTGGTGTTCTAGGTGGAGTGAGTCTTGAAACAATTTCAAACTCATCTAGGAAGTCATTAAAAGGTTGGCTTAAATATTCTTTTCGATTTGTTCGAAAAGTATTTATTTTCTAATAAAATTGGTTTTTAACTTCACTTTGAATTCTTTGACCTTTTCAAAGGATTCTGATATGTGTTTCATAAGATACACATATCCGTATCTACTGATATCATCAGTAAATATATTGAAGTAATAAAACATGTCCCTAGCTTATGTATTCATTGCTCCATATACATCATTATGTATGAGACCTAATACTTAATTGTCCATTCACTGTATCAAGTGAAAGGTGATTCAGTTATTTTATCTTATAAACAAGATTTGCATTCTTCATATGATTCAAAATCAAATGACCTCAAGATTCCATCATTATGGAGTTTTGATATGCGTTTCTTGTTTATCCTGGCTAACTGGCAATGCTAAAGGTGCGTAGGATTTAAATCACTAAATTTAATCCACTTATTATTTATGTCAACTACATTATAGTTAAGGATTTACAAAGATCATTAACTATTTGTGAAATTCCATACGATATTCCATTTAAATAAAATGAATAACGATTATTCTTTTATTATAAATGAAATTCAAGCCTGTCTAAACAAGATCTATTATAACATTTATTTTAATTGGAATTTCATAATAACAATTATTTTATTTATTTAATTAAGCCAATATATATACAACAAGAATCAACTTCCTATCGATAATCCAACAACATTTGTCTCATATCCAATCATAAGTCCACTTGTTCTATTATCAGATTTCTACTTATTTTGTAATTTCAGTAAATTAACATACATTTTTGTAATTTATATCTAGTATCTAATACTAGAAATGTATAAGTAGTTTGTTATAACATTTATACATTATTCTGTTGAAGTCATATTTCAACTTTTATTTTAGATCCTCTATGTTTGTATAACAATTACGTTTGATTTGTTTGAGGACAATCCTCAAATTTCAATGTTAGTCAAGAAACTTGATTTAATTCAATTTATCCTTCTTAAGGAATAATTTAAAGTATCGGAGTTATTTATTATTTAATACCTACATTAGATAATAGAATAATAACTGATTCTGTAATATTTATTTAATATAAAATTTTGACAATAAAAAATATATATTATCAGAAATATGTAATTTAAACTAAAATACGCTCCCACTCAAATTAACATCCCTTTGTTTATATATACATATCGATATACATATATAATGGTGTTCCAAGATCCGTATCTAGTCATGCCTTGACCAAGCTTTGGCTACGCCCTAAAACATAACCTTTTAGGTAGACATCATATGTTAATTATATAGTATATATATAACTCTTGGATCGCATGATCAACATTTTGTTCAGTATTATTTATCTGCTCAAAATATAAATAATTCATGTTGTTGTCTCTAAGCCATAATCTTATTATGCAGCTTAGTTAAGTCAGACCCAATAATATAGTTCAAGTATCACTTTTACTCCGTCGCATATAACCAAAATAAAAGGATGGACAATGCTTTGGCATTACCTACATCCAGTGATTCTGGACATTGATGAGTGTATTATTAGAAAACCTCACCATGACTTAATATAACAAAATTTGCTTTAAAGGGATTTTATAATTCGTAGTGGCGAACAATATCAGAGTTATTTACATATATCAAAATATACGTATTTTATATTTGTAATATAAATTGAATTTAAATAAGATATATGAAATAAACATATATATTTAAATTCAATGTTATATATATAGGAAGCATATTAATATATTTTGAACATTTCAAAACTTTAATTAACACAACGTTTGCATTGCAAAATATCAGGTGTTACACTCATATACTTTAAGTCCATATATAATTTCAGAACATACGTATATGATCCGGTAGGCCCATTGTATCAATATATACATGTAGTAAATAATTTAGCTGTGTTTTTTTTAAATAATCAGCGTACAGTCTACAACCGATATGATTAAACCCAAATATTGGCCCATAAAACAAAAACATATATCATATATCACACTTCAGATTTAATTAAAGGGGTTAAACCCTGTGGAATACTATAAGATATCCAAAACGCAAGACATCCTGCATTTGCCTGATATTATAGAAACATATTACATTACAATACATACTGCTTTGCAATTATATATGCTTATTACAAGCCAATATATACAAACACGTAAAATAAAATTACATTAAATACATACAGTCAAACTGTAAAAAAAATCATATTTGATCTAGGAACTCCTCTGCATTCATTACCAGCTTGTCCATCCATCGGCACATATAAGTTCAGTCAAACTGATTCAGGCCACATGGATGCATCTGCAAGAAATATGTAATGTTCATTCTAAATAAACAAAATATCATTTATGCTGTCAAGATATATATCAAATATATATGTGTAAACGATACAATCATGTATTGTATGCCTGCTGATAATTACACTGGGGTATGATTCTTTATTCTGATACTTACAGCCTAAACTAGAACTATTTTAGTATCAGGTTGCTCACTTACACATCAAGTTAAGGTCCTAAAGTTAACAGCACAAACTATACAACTGTAGTAGGTTGCAAAATTTACATATATATTATCAGATAATATATATAAACAGTTCCCAGAATTAAAACCACCATCAGTTTTTGTGCAATTCAGAATTATAGTGTTCACTGGTTACAGGCAATCCATAAACATGTTCATATATATATTTATCATGAGTAGGATAAGTATAAATTTAATAAGCTATATGCATATCACATATGCAATGATTTATTTACCAACAAAATTATATTATGATGTTATATAAATCATACAGCCTTATAACTATAAATTATCACAAAATCATACTCTAATAGCAACAACTTCATCTTATGAGTTTTCCGATGCAATCGATTATATATACAACAATAATTTGTTCATTAATATCAGCAATATAAACATACATACATATTCTCTTATGCGGAGACACATGACTGAACACTTCAGTGCCATAATAGATGCAAATATATAATTACAACATAGTGACAGTTTATTTGTTAAACTCTAGATTTTAGATGATATATATAGCCTAAGAAAAGATGATCAAATCAGCTCATCTGTCAATGATAGATTAACCATTTATTCAGGTTACCCGCATGTATATATATATGCATATATACATGTCAATATATATATATATATAGCAACATATCATTCTGATTTGATTTAGTACGCCAAATCATCATAAACCTGTATTGACAGCAGCAAGCTAAATTGTATATGTATAATCCATCATATGGATCACTACATATATAATTTCTAATCCAAATATAATATCAGATATATTTATATATAAAATATTTGAAAAATTAAACTAATCAAAAAGCATATTCATAATATAATGTATACTGCAGCAAACTAAATTGCAATTTAAACTTTTGACTTGCTAAAACAATCTTATTGCATCAAAATAAATGTATTCAAAATACAATCATGATTTTCTTCCATAGTTAACTATTAGTACATGCAACTTTCTTATGTTGATCAACACACAAATGTATTGCTGGTCAGACATGAAAGAAAAACCTGAAAACATTTAAGTACCCTGACTTAAAAATTTACATTTGTAACATAATCAAGAATATAAACAGGAAATCATATTTCCTATAATTTTCAAACATGCTATTTTAATATATATATATATATATATAAGTCCAAATTTTGGTATTAAATTACAGGTCAATTAAATATAGTCAGAATTGAAACAAAATTGAATAGATCGAAACCCTAATCTAACTCAACTTACAGATTATCACGAATCTCGCTCCGATACCATTGAAAGAAATTTTGGGTTAGAATTCATGTCATTAAATGAAATTTAAACCAAAATTATACTAGATGTTCATGATAATTTATAAATCGAGAGGAATACATGTCGGATCTATTCGATTTCATCGTCTTCAATCAATACTTGGATCTGGATCGAATCAGTGAGGAGCTCCTAAATTTGAAGCCTCTATCGGTGTCCACGAGAACGCACCCGCCTTCAATTGAATCAAAGGTTAGAAGAAAGGCTACGGTGCTAGCCGCCATTATTGGATGAATTAGGTTTTTTGGTAGGGCTTTTTTTTGTTCTGATCCGATCTAAACAAAAAAAATGGTTCACTTGCCACATTTAAAAGGAACGGTTTTCCTTTAAATTAAACGTGTACCCAAAGTAAGGAGACCAACCGGTATACTAATTCAACGTTAAGTAAAATATCAACATATTTGATATTTTATTTATCCAACGAATGTTTTTCATTTATTACGTTCTGTCTGTGTGACCCTATAGGTTATTATGACATTGGCAATAATTTAAACAATATTTTAATCATAAACAGTGAGCGGTATCTAGCAACACATCGCTGTTACCCAAGTAGTAATAAGATCAACGATTCGATACAACCTTTTCCGTGATCAGTGTCTCAATGTAATATAATCCATTTAACCAATATATCCAGAATTAAACTAGAGGCATGGATCGTATCATCCTCGTTATAATCTAATCCATTTTTCTTGATTGATGAGTAGATTGTTTAAAACAAATCAATATTTGAGCACGTCCATGCATTTCGCAGTCTCACTCAATCAAGAGGCCCATGGATATCACTACGAATATATCATAGGGTTAAATTCCATCTAGATCATTCATAATTTCTATTCGATTCGAGATGTATCCAACAGTCGCCGTTATCATTACTCTGTTACGAATAACTTTAGATGTTATCAAAACACAAGTATCCTCGAATAAAATTATAATGATTTCAGGTCTGAGGACCATTACATCACTGTCACTATGAGAATAACCCATGATATTGTTAATTATATTCCATGGAGTTATCTCACGTGGGTCATCCCAATACACTATTCTCCAATACGTATTTATGTCTTGACTTTAATATCACGTATATCAATGATCAATGATATGTGATCATCAGTCAATCAACATACTAGTCTCTACGTTTTATTGTTGTCCAAATAAATAATAAAACTTGACTAGGGACATTTAAGAATTACAATAATTAACATATTATATAATCTCAAATTCAAGTCACTCACTTGAACTATACAATTCCGTATTATAATTCTAAGGACTTCTATTATATTAATATTATATTACGCAGTAAATATAATATAACAGAATAATATTTTATTCCAAATAAAATAATAATAACATCAACAGTGTTATCAAACTCATCAAATGAATTGCCTCTAGGGCATAAACTCTAACAATTTGTATTATTTCAATTGTAGAAATGAAATATTTTATTTAATAAAACATTGTTTGAATTCAGATTCTCTACGTTAGTATTCTATTAAATAAATATTTAATCCTGTAAAAGTGTTGTCATTATATGGTAAAAGTGTTTTCATTGGATGGTAAAAGTGTTACTATAGATAATGTGGGCTAACTTTTAAGTAAAATATCACCACGAAAATGTCACCATTGGGTCGCAAAGGTGTTGCCTTTGACTCTATTGGCAACGCGACAAAATGCAATACCAAAAAAGTGTTGCTACATATCATCTTTTGTTTATAGCAAATTTTTTTGGCATTTACTGCATCACTTCTCTGGTGTTGCAGTATGCAATCTATGGCGTAGTGAACACTGGGAACTCTGCATAGGAGACAAAAACTACCTCTGCTTAGCAAGTCATACAACTACCAGGGAATCTTACTACCCCAACGTCGAAACAAACACAACTAGCCCCGACAAACACCAGCTCCAAATCCAATTTTCATAAGCCAGATTACGTAGGACAAAATTTAATCAAGCAATGAGTAAGTTCAGAATCACGAGGGTACCTCTTGCAGCAAATTATAGGATAAATAAAGCAGGGATGTTAGGAAAAACAACCAATAAAAGCATTCGACGAGGAGTAAAATAAACAAGTAGCGACACCATGCTAAGCAAAGTAGTGAAGGGTGGAGAATATTTGGGCAGAAGGTGGGGTGAAAGGGAGAAAGATCAGAAAAGCACGGGAGATTGGAGGAAGGTGGGGTTTACATATCTGAAACAGAAGGACCGAAAATAAACTCATGCAAACGAAAGCAAGGTTGATTGAAAAAGGAGAAGAATCAGAGTGGATCGATTAACATTGTTTAAGGAAGAAGAGCGGAAGGGATGGTGAATACGTAGAAAGGGAAGAAGATGGAAAAATCCCTATCGCCATTAACGAGTTTATCTCCAGTTGTAAGGCTCAAGTTATGTAATAGTTCAATTCGGAAAGGAATGGGGATTGGACTTAGGGCTGTCAATGGGTCGGGTTCGGGTCGGGTCAAGTCGTGTTCGGGTTGAGATCGGGTCGGCTCAGCTCAACCCGTTTTTTAAACGGGTCGGTTTCGGGTTGACCCACTTATAATCGTGCGTGTTTCGGGTTTGATTCGTGTAACCCGTTAAGAAAAATATTTGTATAAATAGATGAAAACATGAAAGAAGGGTATTTTCGTCATTCACTTGTTGCAAGCTAAGATGAGAATAAAAATGTAAAAAGTTGTTAATGTGGGAATAAACATGAAAACGTGAATGGGTGAATCAGTGAAGAGGTAGAACCATAGAAATTATAATGACTGAATGAGTGGTGGCTTGGTAATTGGTAAATTAGGGTAAAGCGGCAAATGGTAGTGGACTGGGATGGGCCTATGTTTTGTAGATTGTAGAGTAATAAAAATATGTTTTATATTAAAAGGGTCATGACGGGTCAGAAATGGGTTCACGGGTCGATCGGGTCGGGTCAACCCGTATATAAATGGGTCGGGTCGGGTCGGATTTTTTTCGTGCGGGTTACGAGTCGTGTTTCGGGTCGTGTTAGAAATTAACGGCCCTAAATTTGGACTGTTTTCATTTGTGGTTTTCACTTCAGTTTCGACTGGGATTTGTTTTGGGTGTCTTTGCATGTAGAGGTTTGGCTTCAACTTTTGGTGCTTCATGAGCAGTGGTCTTGCTAATGATCAGTTCTGTGAAGGTCTGGGCTGTTGTTCAGGCTCTGATATATGCAAATTTGGTTCGGTGTTTCTTGTGCTTTCATCCTTCTTTATTGTTCTATGTTATTTGGGTTATTTGCCTAATGGCTGTGTTTTCATCCCTCAGCGATTGCCTAGCAACGGACGAATGATCAACGACATGTATGTCATTTTTGTGTTTAGGAAAATCCTTCTTATTCTCATAGAACCAGCTTTGTCTGTACCATTATATAATTTTCATTGGTAATGCTCATTATTGTTAATTTCCAGCTCTTTGCAATTTGTGATAGCTTAAGCTACTTGTATATTTGAGTTTATTTTGGTTATGTGATAGTAGTTTGGTTGTAACATCAGGTCATATGGTTGTGCCTAAGTCATTTTGTTTATGTTATGCTTCTTGTGTGAAGCAAGTTAGTGTGTATATAATGTTTTGTTTTGCCCCTGCTTGGTGCATTGTTGATTCACTCATGTCATAGTAGTCTAGGCATTTGGTCTAGCTCCTATTCTTTGAGCTAAAATAGTTATAATAGTTAGGCCATTCTAAAAACTGAATGTAGTTATTATTTGTTATTAAAAAGTGTTACAGACATGTTTGAAAATCCGGTCGGTCTTATCCAAAAAAAGAACATAATTAATTTAAACTTATCGACTTAAGTGTACAATGTTAAATGATAGTGTGGAGTATTTTGTAAAAATCTAAATAAATCTTAAAATGTGACACATTTGATATTAATATCACAATGTGATGCATAGTAAATATAATGATTTTAATGACTTAAACTTTGAACTTGTGACGACTGTTATGTTTATAGTTTATGTTATTTGACTGATGTGTTTATATAGTTGAAATATTAAAAATTATCATTTTTATTAATCTGAATATATATAATATTGATGTAATTTATTAGGCGAATCAATATGTAATTGTTTGCTAAAACTATTTAAGTAGTTTTGATATTACGTAAATGATTTATAAAATATGGTATTAAATGTATAATATTTGAAGAGAATTGAGAAAGACTTAACTGATAACTGAAAATTTGAAGTGTAGGTATCTTGAGTCACAAAACATAAGTTTTTCATTCTTTATTACTTGAAAGAAATGTTAGTTAATTAAATTTATTTAAATTACATAAAATTTGACATTTTTAATTAATTTAAATATGTGGATTTAAACATAAAATGTTAGGAGCCAATTGTTAAATTTTATGTAAATAATTGTGTAAATTTAAAATGTTCATATCAAAATGTAAAATAACGGAAGATGTAAAATGATGGTAGAGAGCTAATAAATACAGGAAAAAATTGTGAAGGACAAAAAGACCAAAAAAATTGCCCAAAAGGACAAGGGGTAAAAAACTTGCTCAAAAGGACAAGTTTTAGTGCAAAGTGGAAAAACATGGGACCCCCCTGAATTCCACCATTTGCACTAAAACTTGTCCTTTTGAGCAAGTTTTTGGGCTCTTGTCCTTTTGGGCAAGTTTTTGGGTGAGTTTGTCCTTGTGGGAAAAATCCCGGAAATGTTCAAATTCTTCTAAATAAGTGTAAAATGACAAACTAATTTCAAATAAAATATGAAAGTTAAGAAAAAAAGAGTAAACTAGCGTGAAATGTTCAAATTCTTCTATTTTACAATTATTTAATGGTAAGTTTTACTTCCATCCATAATTTCTATTAGTTAATCCACAATATAATGTTATTAAGTTAATCCGCAAATTATTTTTAAGTTAATCCACAAGTGGATTAACTGACAGAATATGACATAAATTTTTATTCATTTCCTTCTTCTTATACTTTGCTTTGTATAATTCTATTTCTGTACATATGGAATATAATATCTACACACTAGATTACATTTACCACATACAAAAAAACTCAAATTCATACTTTATCTAATGCAAACACATTAATATAAATCAGGAGATGACCATCTACGTATCCTTATAAGGTTGAATCACTTTAATCTTTGAACTCTCATACACTGTCAGAAGACATGAGAGATCTATGGTTACCAATAAATAAAAATATATTTTTATCTATAACAAATTATATCTTACAAATTTGAATTACTTTTGTTATTGTAATAAAAAAGAAAGGACGACCTATAATTTAAAGGTAAGAAGAAAGAAATATGCAAGATGGATAAACTAATCATTTTTTAAAATTATGTTAAAGTTAATGTATGTTATTTTCATGGGTGGATTAGAAGATTAAATCCGTGGATTCATATAAAATTTAGCTTATTTAATAGATTAGTGTCTATTTTGAATAGTATTTCCAATTATTATTTTTAATTGAATGTTATTTCTTTTTGTTCATAAAATAAAAAGTTGACGTTAGCTTACCGCCAATTCTTCAAGCTCGAGTTTGTTCACTCTGCAGTAATGTTCACTCTGCAGTAAGTGTACTGCAGGATTTGAACTATTGATTTTAGAAAGGTCCACGTAGACCTCGTTGCAGTGGTTCACATACTTACTGAGGTCTGAATAAACTTTTACCGCCAATCCACCTATAATTGTATGTTTTTTACCTCCTTTTTCTGAGTGTACAGACCAGCTAATAATGCATTGTTCACTAGGACCATTCAAAATTGGACAACGCATCCATCAGGTTTAGATAGCAAATACATTACCTACTCCAGTTAGTCGAATAGGATTTTGTTCACACTTTTTTTTAAGTGTGAACAAAACACTTTCCTTCTATTGGAGGAATTTGGTGGGTCATATATGGACCCCCCTGAATTCCTCCAATATGGTCCGAGTGTTTTGTTCACACTTAAAAAAAAAGTGTGAATAAAATCGGACTTCAGTTAGCCAAAGTACAAACTAAGCTACCTGACATATCTTGTCACGTTACCTGAATGCAGTTGCTACGTACGTAGGGTTGGGTAGTGGATTCTCTGGACCGAAATCCCACGGACCCTGTAGACCAAATGCATCTGACCCCTGATTTTCGGTGGGACCCACCGAAATTAATGGCCAAGAAGCATTTGGTCCACCGGGTCAGTGGGATTTCGGTCCAGAGGATCCGCGACCGTAGGGTTGGCCTAACTTTAAAACTGAAAAGAGATAACATTCTTTAATTCATGGTTTGAGATTCCGGCCGGATTGCCGGAATACCGTCCATTCCGGTCCGGTTCCGACGATGACCGGACCGGAATTGGCCTCAAAATCCGTTTCCGGTAACACTATACAAAAATTCAGCTGAGAGCGGAGAGAACGTAAGAAAAGGAAGATGTGCAAGAAGGAGAGAGAGGCTAAGTTAAGAAACCAAAAAAAATGCAGCACCAGGTAGGAGGAGGAAGCGTAAAAATGTTTTTAGGGTTTTTTTCCCTCTTTCATCTGCGAAGGAGAAAGCATGTAGCACCGTAGAAAAAGGAAGCTTTGGTACGTTTCTTGGGCTGGGCTTGGCTATCTGGGCTTACAAAAGTTTCAAGTGCCTGGTTTGGTAATAAAAGCCACAAGCTGACTGCTGAGTTTTTGAATTAACATATACAAGACAAAACAAAACACACTATGGTATGCAATTATAAGTTGCTCAGCAGCTGAAAATAATTTGTACAGCTTTTATGTTAAACTTCCATATTATTTTACATGTTTGCGAAAAAGACGGCCGGAATTTACAAAACGGAAAAAAGACGGAATTTCCGAAACGGAACCGAAATTCTAAAATTTATAGAAGACCGGAACGGAAATGGAATCCGGAATTTCAAACCTTGCTTTAATTACACAATACGGCAAATACGAAGGGAAATCTAATAAGAAAAACGTACTGCCAAAATAAACAAATTTCTTTCGCACCAAAATTCAAATATCATCGGCCCCTTTCCACGATCACCGCCCTCAACGGCTCCTTCATCACAACAGTAAACGCAAAAGCTTCCTCCAGAGAAGGCGGCGCCTCCCCTTCAACCGCCTTCCACTCAAACTCCCTCACCATGGCCGCCATCATCATCTTCACATGCAAAATCCCAACCGATGCAGCTGGACATATCCTCCTCCCCGCCCCAAACGGAACCATCCTCACCCCCTTTCCACCCGTCAGGTCCACCTCCCACCCTTCTCCCCCTTCCACAAACCTCTCCGGGTCCCACACTTCCGGGTCCCTCCACAAACCCGGATCCATTACCACCTCTGCTGTGTAAACTTCCAAGCTCGCCCCTTCCGGTATCCTGTACCCTCCCAGCTCCGTCTCCCGCAACCCGCAGTGGGACAGCACGAAATGGCTCAGCGGGTGCCGCCTCAGCGTCTCCTTCACCACGGCTTCCAAGTATTCCATCCTTTCCACATCCGGTTCCCTCGCCACTTCCTCGTGCAACCTCCTCTGACACTCCGGCTCTAGCATGAGGTGCGCCATCGCCCACTCCAGCATCGTAGCACTCGTATCCGTGCCCGCACTGATCACCTCCGACACCAGCGTCACTATCTCTTCCTCGGTCAGGGCTCCCCTGTCCGTCGGCTGCCGTGCTATCTTCCTCTAGCATGAACGGTGGACCTTCTGGATATATGGTACCACCATATCAGAGCAAATACCGTAGAGATGATGGTTAGGAGGACGTCTATGGAATCCATATGAAAAGGAGATTTATGTAGAGAACTGAATGTTTCGTTTTTAAAGAATGAAGAATAGGGCGGGTATATATACAGTGTAGACACTATACATCGCGAGTGAAATGAATGCTTCTTAATTGCAAAATTTAAACAATAAGCAACATTGGTGTATACTTCACTCAAGATTTGTCATGTTTGAAGCCTTTAAAGTACTACTCGTTATCAATTGTTAATTTTATATAAATAACTATATTTATGTTGTGCATTACAACAATACATGATTCGTATATCTTTTGTTTAAAATGTAATTTTTCAGTACAATTTTAACTGACTGACTTAACGAGTGAACCATTCAGAATACGTTTTTTTTATTTATTT